>SZWC01000774.1:324988-359255 GCA_023375785.1 Penium margaritaceum | reverse complement strand
ACATATACATATACATATACATATACATATACATATACATATACATATACATATACATATACATATACATATACATATACATATACATATACATACACATATACATATACATCTACATATACATATAGATATACATATACATATACTATACATGTACATATAAGTATAAATACATATACATATACAGAAATATAATTATACATATTTTCTAGTAGTTTTCATGTATTTTACATGTTCAATTTGTTTTCATATTCTCTTACTTGATTTGTATAGGTGCAATTTTTGGTGACATTTTTGCAATCGCTGCCCATCGACGGAATTTATTTCTCAATGTTTTGTAGATGGTGGTGTTCAAGTAAGTTTGTTCGTCTGTGGGCGTCGACCGACACAGCTCGCCCAAACCTGATCACGAATGTTTGGTGGCTAGTCGGGGCATGTTTTTTTGTGATGTATCATCGATTGTAGAATCCACTTCTGTTCATTTTTGTTAACTGTTTGAGATGTTGTTTCTTTAATTGTCAGGCTGGAGTGTTTATTGTTCGTTCGCATCGAGGACACGAAAAATAAAACAACGAGTCCCTACACAACATCGAACCTGTGACTTCCGGAATCCTGTTTGACGGTGAATCCGCGTAGCAGCACGATGGACGTACGAGCATGGGCAGCTTTCGCTGTCCATGATCGTACTTCCATCGCGATATCTTCTTCGTCATTGCCGATAAAGGTGAAGGAAACTCTACATTCTAATATGGTCGACCTTTCCTTTGTTTTAAGAGACGCCCTATAAGCTAATATTGCATATATACAATGTCTAAACCGGAACATGTAAAAGTCGACAACAATGATGCGAGAAAGTCTGGACGGCGGACACGGCGGACCTGGTTTCCGGAACTATGTACGGAAGGTATATATTGAAACTGATTTTCAGCGGAATGCGAGACAAAATACTATCGTCAACGTGCCCCCAATTTTAAAAGTGGGGGAAAGAAGTTGATAATATTTTATCCCTACTGGGCATCCTGGCCATAATTCCCCTGAGCACCAAAACTGGGGGCGACCTGGCCATGACTTTCCGGAATGGGGACGACCTAGCCATTTTTCTAAGAATGGGGGCGTTTCAGACGTGCCGTAGCAAGAATGGGGGCGACTTACAAAGTCGCCCCCTGTCTCATGTCTCATGTTGCGTGGCACTGTTTGGCACCGTGGACTATTGTAGGCACTCCATGGGTTCGGGCAGCAATAACTCTTTGCTGCTTTCGTTCCAGCTCTTTCTGACCGCACGACTGTGTTTGCAGTGTCAGTATTGTGGTATGGTCCAGTTTTCAGGCAAAACGGACGATGCCTGGGTTTTAGGCTGTCGGCTATCTGGCAGGGCTCACTGAGAAAACCCTGCCTGCCAGAAATTAGGTCTAGGTCTATGTTCTGATTGGCTGGTTAGCTGAGTAACAAGCTCTACAGAGCTGGGAGGGAGCTGGAACTTGGAGGGGTCTCCCATTGTTGTTCATTCTTCATTCCTAATCATTCACTTTCAGTTTTCTGTTGCTTTCTGGTGCTAACACCGGCGCGAGCACTTTTGAGTAACAAACTCAGAGCACTCAGACTTGGACTCTAGAGCATAGACTGAGGGGGCAGCAGACTAAGCAACGAGCGTGGAAGCCCACACGCTACATCAACGCCACTATCCCAACCTGTGCATTAGCAGTTTCTAGCTTGCTATCAGAGCCGGAGCGTAGCAGCAGCAGCAGACAACTGACGTACTGGTGCCTGACTATGCCGGCGGACCCCAATATGCACCAGTGGTGGAGAAATGCTGCCGGATTTTTTCCTACAGCATTGAACCGCCTAGAGGTAGAGTCAGATTTTTTCCCACGGCCACTGGACAGGGGAAATGCTATCGGATTTTTTCGGCAGTAGTGACCCCCACGCTTGACCTGAGGAGGTGAGCGGCACGTCGCGTCAGACGCCTGCGGGCAATATCGCACGTGGCAACGTCACCCAGGTGCAGTGACTGGCAGCAGCAGTAAGCGCCAGCAGTAGCCTAGAGCAACAACAGTAGCTTGCAGCAGTAGCGAGCAGTGTCTGTTGCAGCCAGTAGTAGCTACGTGCAGCAGCAGTAGCCAGTAGTAGCACCGGCTTGTAGCAGCAAGCGGCAGCAATAGCCAGCAGATGTAGCTCGTAGCAGTAGCAGTGGCGGAAGTGAGTAGCAGTAGCCACAGCTAGCAGCAGCAGCAGTAGCACGCTGCAGCACTAGTAGCAGCGAGTAGCAGCAGCAGCCGGTTGCAGTAGCAGCAGTAGTAGCGAGCAACAGCCGGCAGCAGCCAGAAATAGCCAGCTGCATCCACTATAGCAGCGACCAGCAGTAGCAGCAACTGCAGCTTCTTGTAGCCCGGTGCTTGCTACGAGCAGTGAGCCGCAAGCAGCAAGCTCGCTACTCGTAGCGAGCAGCAAATAGCAAGCAACAAGCAACAAGCTCGATGCTTGCAGCTCGCTGCTCACAGCGAGCAGCGAGCTTGCTATGATGAAAAAAAAGGAAAAATAAATCCCCATCCCACCAGCAGCCCTGTAGCGGCTGCAACCACCGCCATAACAACTGAAGCAGCATAGTAGTAGTAGCAGCAGCAGCAACAACAACACCAGTAGCTGCTGCAACAGGAGCTGCTATAGCTATAGCAATAGTAGCAAGCATCAGCAACTACAACAGTAGTAGCAGACTCTACTGCACGAACAACCGTAACAGCAGTAGTAGTAGCAGGAGTCGCAAAAATTACTGCAACAGCAGACCAGCAGCAACAACAGCAACAGCAGCTACACCAATAGCAGCAGCTGCCCTGCAGCTCACATAACAGTGGCTCCAGCAATGGCCGGTGCTGACGTCAGTAGTCCTCAGCTGACGTCACTGCTAATGTCATCAACACAAAAAAGAAAACAAAAGGGAGAAGAAACTCTATAGTAGTAGCAATTCACAAAATGCACCAGCAGCTGCTAACGATAGCCATAATAGGCTGACGTCATTGCTAACACCAGTAGCACACAAAAAGAAGAAAAAAAATCAAAACAAAGGGGCACCAAACCCACCATGGCTTACAACTCCTGTGGAGAGGGGTCCTCCTCTGTTAGGGGAACCCCCAGCTCCCCTTTCTTACAACAGCTGTAGCAAGTGCAACAGCAGCAGCAACAACAGCAACAGTAGTAGCAGAAACAGCAGCAGCAGCAGTATCAGCAGCATTAGCAGTAGTACCACCAGCAGCAGCATCATCATCAACAACAACAACAAAAGTAGCAACAACAGCAGTAGCAGCATCAGTCCACAGGCTTTGCCGCCGGTGCCTCTATCCCCTTGACCGCCATTCAGCAACAGCTTGCCGCACTGACGCATTACAGCCGTTGGCATCACAGACTCATTCCAGTACCCTGCAGCCTTTCCTTCCTCCTGGGCACGCCAACCTCGCTGTGTTGGCTGCCACGCATTACCTGGCATAGCAGTAGACTCTGCGCTAGCGGCAGACAGTGATTTTAGTCCTTGGCCCCACTCTGGTACCGGCCGCAGGCCAAAGGACTTTGAGATCCCGCCCCTTGTGCTTCAGGCCGGCAAGCAGTGCCTGAGTAGGGAACTCAGTTTCCCCATCTGGGTACAGGGTGAGGGCTTGTGGGCATACCATACTCTTCCGTATGGCTCCACCCAGGCCGACCTCCTATATGACGCTGGTCGCGCCGTACGCGCCCTCGTCCCCGTTGCTCCTCCGGCTTCACGCATAGCCTTAGAGCCCTTCCTCGGCGACTTCACCATTGGCGAGACCCCAGACCCTGCGGCGGCATGGCCTGTCCTCACCCGTCCCCATTGCCTATCCAGCGCGACTGAGACCAGCCGTTTGCTGCGGGAGTTCAACTCCCTACACATGGTAGAGACCGAGACGGTCACCTCTTACTAGCAGCGGGCTGAGAGCATCCTCCATCGCCTAGGCACCTCTGCTCCACCTCTTCTGGCCGGGCTCCTCACCATCAAGCGTGGTGCCACTGATGCTTATGCCGAAGTCTTTTTCCACTACTCGTAGGATGTCCTCTCCACCATGGCGGCCCCGGGTGCCCTCATGCCTTGGGCATACGAGCTCTTTCTCAGGATTGAGGAAGCTCATGTGGAGTCCCACATCCGGCGTACAAAGGCCCTTGCCTCTCCTACAGTCGCCTCCGTGGCCGTCGCTTCCCTCCTAGCAGCTGCATCCACCAGCTCCTCGACGTCAGCAAAGAAGAAGCGCAAGGGCAAGAAGGGCAAGGGCCCTCAGCAGCAGCAGCAGGAGCCAACCGGATTTAGTCGTGGTGGCTCGGTCTGCCACATTTGTGGCCAGCTGAGACACGGGTGGTACATGTGACCGTTACCGAGGGAGAAGGCATGCGTCATCGCCACCATGCGTTGCCAGCGTGAGCCCCGTCTCGCCTCTTCCGCTATCGTTGTCACTAGCCTCGACTCCTCCACCCCATCCAGTAGCACCACTCCTCTGACAGCCACATTGATTCCGCCGTCGCCAGCTCCACAACAACATCATCCACAACCTTCGACGCCTCCGTTTCCATCTCCGGTGTAGTCCTCCTTCTATCTGGACTCTGACGCTGTCACTCCGTACCCTGTCTACACTCCTGGACCATCCACCCATGAGCGTCACTTGGAGCAGCTCATCGCGCTCCAGCTTGGCCTGCCTTGCCCTTCTCCCCAGGGAAATGCGAGTTGCGTCACCTCCTACCCGTCTGCCTCACCCTGCATGACTGAGACTGAGCAGCTGTTGTGTCCTACTTCCTCATCCGCCTCGTCGTCTCCTATTCCCTCTGCCCCTCTCTATGACGATGTTGCATGGCTTGATGATTGGTAGTCTCGGTTTGCACCACTGTCTATCGCATCCGCGTCCCTTGCTTGCTGCCATGTGACTGTCAATGATTTGACGAGTCTGGTCTAGGACCCTGCCGAGACCTGGATCATCGACTTCGGGGCAACGCATCACATGATCGCCTCTCGTGAGGCCTTCAGTGTGCTTGGCCCTATTGGCGATGTGTCTAGTGTTCGGACGGGCTCTAGACAGATGTTACCTGTCTGCGGTGTCGGCGTTGTTCGTTTCCGTGGTCCTGCCGGTGATGTTTTCGTGACCAACGTCCTCATCATCCCAAGTTTTGAGCTTAGCCTTCCGTCCTTCACTGCCCTTGACCGCATGAGCATGGACGTTCTGCACTCGTGTGGCATTGGCACTGTGTTGTTATGTCCGTCCGGTCTTGTCGTTCTGCACGCCACCACCCGTGGCAACCTGTGGTACGTACCTTGTCTATCCTCCCCTCCCTTCGTCCCCTCCCCATCCACCCGGACAGGCCATGTCTTTGTCACCAGCACACTCTCACCGCAACACACGTGTCTCTTGCACCTTCGTCTTTGCCACATGCACTCTCCCATCGTCGATAACATGCTATGCACCCAGCCAGCCAAGGGCCTCGACCCAGACTCCTTTCCTTGGCCGTGTTCCACAAAGTGTATTGATTGCGCTCAGGGCAAGATGCACTGGTCCACCTACTCCTAGTCATTCTCTCGTGCGTCCGCCCCTCTGGACCTTGTCCATTCCCATGTCATGAGTCCTCTCCCTACCGATTCTGTCGGAGAGTATGGCCGCTATGTCCTCACCCTCAACGACGACTACTCTCGCTACCGGTTGGTCTTCTGCCTTATGCAGAAGAGCGATGTCGCTCCGACCATTCGGGATTGGCTTGTCCGTGCGGAGTGCGAGTGTGGTCCGCCTCTTTGCCGCTTTCGTTCTGATCGCGGTGGCAAGTACATGGATGAGACCACGACTCTCCTCGCCTCCCACCGTATCCACCACAAGATGTCAGTACCTTACACACCGGCTCAAAATGGTGTCTCCGAGCGGTGGAACCGCACCATGGCTGACACCGTCCAAACCATATGAGTCGAGTCAGACCTCTCCAATGGCTTCTACTTCAAAGCCATGACCTACATGACATGGGTCTGGAATCGGATTCCGGTTATAATGGATACACTAATGTACTTAGTGGCAACCGTAAATACACATGTGGTTCCTTCCCTAACCAAAAGTGTATTCAAGGATTATTGCAGGGTCTATTGTAGATGTAATTAAATCTGTAAACTTATGTATGTCTCTATTACTTTATCTGGTGAGAACACAAGTGCACCATTTCAAGATACTCCCAACTACACACTGCAACACAATCTCCCAAGGCAGCGGTTTCATGGTAAGGCGCGGAAACTGGGTTATCCTAGCACTCTACCCCCTTCAAATGAAGAAGTGTACCTGTAAAGTATAGCAAGATGTGCAGTGGATGGACACAAGAAAAAAATGCACAGTTGGATTTATCATGAAGTCATTTTTTAATCATCACTATAGGCTAAACCTATACGGCCTTTATCCTTGACCTCGTACCCCATGCCCTCCCTCCCAAAACCCGTCAGGAGAGGGAGTGTAACATAGATGTATTTTTCAACATATTTTCACGATGAATACCCTTGTGTATTCTTCCCCTCCCACCTAAGGTGCACTTCATAATAGACTGCCATGGCACACTTCTGACTTGAGGGGAGGTGGGTTATCCAGGCGTCAATGACCTACCTTTAAGTGAGAGAGTGTGTCAGAGAAGTGTAGCTGTGAGCGTAGCTAATGGACATGATTTAGAAGGACACAAGTTCCACACACCCTGTTCCTGGAACAAAGTAACCCATCCTCCTACCGTCCAGCCAAAAAAACCAACCGCCTAAATGATGCCACTACCGCAAGACTAGCATCAAGGAAAAGAAAAGGGCTATGTTGCGGTCCCATGTCATGCGCGTGTCATCGTCACATGACATGGAATTCATCCATAAGTATTACAAACCCCTAGTTGGTGGGGTTTGTGATACTTGAAGAGGAATTTTGTTCAAGGTTTTGCAGGATTTCAAAACTCCCCATGCATTGAAATGAAGCCCGCCGGGCATAAAAAACACAAGACCCGCCATGTGCCCTTTGCAAAATAGAACCCTTTATCCCTTGTGTTTATTAGGGGATGGATTTAATTCAGGTTTGAAGCATCAAAGGAAGGGTTTAACATTGAACTACATTCTTTTATCTTTCTTTCCCCTAAGCCATTTGCCAAATTTCTGGAGTCCTCCTTGTGATCAAAGGATATGGCCAATGCAAGATCAGCGATGAAAGTCACTGACAATGGAGTTTGCCAGCCTTTGATCAAACTGCAATTGATCAATGGCTAGAGATGCATTTACTCAGTAAATGTTTTCTTTGACCATTGATCAACTGAGTGATGCACATTGCAATCGAGAATGAAAACGGACATGAAATATGGATTAATGTTTTTTCCAGTAGTGTGTGGATGAAAGTCACACTTTGCTTTTCTTTGGTATCTCAGCCACTTGGCCCCATTTAGGATACATTTGTACATATTGATACTGATCAAGTTTCCATGCACTAAAAACCGTTCATCCTAGAGGATCCACAACCATAAGACAAATACTCAAGGCATGTCTTTTCTAACAGCATCATGGCATGTTGTTAAGGAGTAACATGGTGAAAAATTAATACGATCTGACCACCCTCCTCCACTCCCCCCTCTCCTCCCAAACATAAGGATTGTATTAGGGAGTGAATAAGGGAGAGTATCATAGATAAAACCACATTATGTACTTCTCTTTTGATAATATCTCTCTCTACGTTATCAATAAGTGACTAAGTCCATACACCCTAAAGATTCACACCCATAAACATTGGCACAATGCACTCTTGCCTTTGGGAAGAGGGGGATGCGTGTTGTGATTTGAGTCGTCTCCATCCGTAAATGTAGTTATCTGTGACCACTTGGCCATGTCCATGCTTGTGTAGATCCCTGATGTAGATCCAACTGGCACCGACGCACCGGCAGATGGTGATCCATCCATTCACAGCTGCAAGAAATCTTCCACAAAATCTCTGAGACTTGTTGAGACACAATGCCCTTGGTCTGCAACATGTAATGTTTTCTGGTAAAATGACCTTGGGCCCTTCATGTTTTTGCATTATGTCTCCACCCAACGATACCAAACTGGGGCATGTGTACACTTGTTGCGCCCGCCTTACGACTCCACATCAGTAGTTCAAGCCAGTATGCATTAAGATAAATATGCATTAAGTTCTAAAAAAATTGGATTTGGGCTGGGATTGGGATAAACTGACCTTATCGTGTGAATCACGTGCATTGTGCCGTGGAATCCGTTTATCCTACGTGTCTTCTAGCTACCATTTCTATCTTCACATCGAGGCTATTGCATCATATGAGATTATGTGTGTCTCCCATAGCCACACCCTTGTTGCTCTTGTAATTTCCTTACGTGTTAGTGTGTGAGCTGATTGGACAGCACTGCCAAGAGAGATGCAGTAATGACTGACTATTGAATGTCATCTAAGCCGCGGTCCTGGGAGATCATACCATGCCACAGTGGCCCACCACTATAGGTTGCAGCGACACAGATGTCTTCACGAATTGAGCCGTAGTGGCATCATCACACAACCACCATGTGTGGACAACAACAATGGTAGCAGCAGCACAATTTGCACTAGCAACCGCAACATCAACACCAATGTAAGAGCAAGACTATAGTGAAAAGAGTGATTCCATGATAGCAACGTGACAAGATTCTTTACAATAGCATCATCATGGCTGCACATCATGGCACCACATGAAAGCAACCATAGTAGAGCATAGTAGCAGCATTACAATGCAACAGTAGCCGTAGCGGCCGTGGAAGTAGTACCTGTTGAAAATTGTCACCTCCGCATGTCCAGGTGCGGCGTCGGGAGGCACCGACGAGCTTCGCATGCAGCCTGCCCTTGGCCTCAACCTAGCCACCTTCTAGTTGCCTTGCAAAACTGAATATATCCAACGTGTTCGGGGAAAGATGCGCAGGTCCTCTTATTGTGTCCTCTTCCTGAGCCTCCCGCCCACTTGCATTGGTCCACTCTGACCTCATGGGTTCTGTACCTGTCGAGTGTATTGTGAAGCGTGGTTGGTCCACACTGACAACTATTCTCATTTTTGGTGGGTGTTCTACCTCCGGCAGAAGAGTGGCATTGCGGCTGCGATTTGCGATTGGCGTCTTGCTGCAGAGCACGAGTGTGGTTGTCCATTTTTCCTCTTTCGCTCGAACGGGGATGGTGATTTTATGGGGGAGGCAGATTCTTGCCTTTAGCATGTGCCTCCCCCACAAACTAGGAGCTGGGGCATTAGACATGAGTTTTATGCATCCTATATTACGGAAATGAACGGTGCTTATGAGTGCTCTAACTGCACCATGGTTGATGTGTTCCGTTCTATGCACATTCAATCAGGTCTCTCTGAGGGCTTCTTCTTCAAGGTCATGTTGTACATGACTTGAGTTTGAAACAGGGTTTCCCATGTTCCCTTGCCTTGTCCCGTCACCGCCTCCAAGTGTTGGTGTGGACAGCATGCAAATATTCATCCTCCCTGTGTTTGGGATTATGTCACCGGTGTTTGGCTCCCTGAGGACCATCGGGACAGTAAAATGGCTCCCCGTGGTTGTATCTACACCTTTCTTGGCATGTCTCACCAGTCAAAGGTTTGGCAGTTCTGGGACCCTGTTCGGCACCGTATTATTGGTTTGCGTGATGCATTGTTCTTTGAGGAGCCCTTTCCATGCAATCTCCCTTTTTTCATGCTGGGACCATTCCGGGCCTGTCGCCACTGCCGGGTGGGGGAGAGTATGTGCAAATCAGTGGTGCGCAACCTTGCTCCCCACCCGCCAGTGTCCAGAGTCCCTGGTTCCACCGCATCGCTTACATGTCCACACACACTAAATACCCCTTCTTTATTACAGTCCCCATCTGAGTCTGTCCTTCAAACGGTTGACCATGTATCCGAGTCTACCTCTTTGGCTACTGGCTCCACTGACAAGGCGACTGAGTCTACTTCGTCGGCCACTGACTCCGCCATCCAGGCAATGCGGCCTGTCACTCCTAACTCAGTCGACAAGTCCAGGAGTTCTCCGACTCCTGAGTCGGACACTCTAGTGGAGCGACCTGCCGTGTCCTTGCCTCCTTGAGCCCGCCACGTTCACTCCGTAACTGTTTATCTGACATACTCAAGCACTCCTGGTGGTCGTCTTTGTCCACAAACCTCAGCACCTCCACCACGCATGCGTCTTTCCATCACCTGGTAGTCCCCGGCCACAACCCCTCATCCCACACCCCCATCTCCCACTATGGTCAGTGGGGATCCAGGGAGAAAGGCCTTGGGTCTGAAAGCCCTTGCCATCGTCACAGCGGACCTCCACCCTGGATCCTCATTGCGTTATGCTCTGATCTCTAAAGAGCATCAACGTGTTGTCTCTGTCTTGCTATCGTGTGCTTTAGTGGGCTTTTGTACTACTCCTCTGTTGACAATCAGACCTTCTTGCAGACACCCAATCCACAGAGCCTCCGAGAGGCCAGGGCCACATCTGATGTTGTCCAATGGAATGCTTCTTGCAAGGAGGAGCTAGCTGCCATAAATGTTCATGCTATGTACGATATGGTTGTTGAAGATTTGCCCCTCTGCATGCCCAAGTGCGGCACCGGGAGGCGCCGACGAGCCGCCATAAGAAATTCCTCGTCGATGGATCTGGTGACTCAAGGATTGCTCCGATCCTAAATGGAGGATTGCCCCTGAAAGTTGACGAGTCGCTGAATCCGGTGGAAGTTGTTTCACTGGAATCGGACTAGTAACGAGGGAGATATGGGCTTCGAAAGTTGGGGTGTGCGTGGCGGATCTGGGAGCCGGCCGCATTCGACTGCCGGTGAATCATTGACCAGAACGAGTAACAAAATGCCACCTGGGGATTTTGCTCCGGAACGACTACCGAGGCGTCCGGTGGATGATCCGCCGGATTTCAGTACTGCAGTTTTGTTACTGAGTGACTTGGCCAAATCCTGGCTCGGAGTCCGAAACTCAGTAGTACAGTTTGTTACTCGGGGACTTTGTCAAAATTCCGACTAGAGGTCCGCGAACAGGTTTCAAACCACATCAATCCCCATCACCAAAAATGATGATTAACTCATCAAAACAGACCCCAAAGGCATGAGGGGAACCGCCACTATGCGTAGGGGCATCTGCGCCTCCGGAATGGCATTTTGATGGGTCCTTGGTGTGTTAAGGCCCCTTGGCAGGCGACGTGGTGTGCGCGGCCAACTGAGAGGCTGGTTTGGGGTGCTGCGCTTTGGCTAACGTAGCGAGAGCTACGGTGATCCGAATCTCTCACGGTTTGGTGCACTGTAGAGCACATGACTAGCCCTACAAATATTGACATCATGTCCATGTTAAAAAACTAATGCAAAATCGCGTTCTTCCCTTCGCAAACGTGACTGTCTTGCAACTGTCTTCCACTTCCAGAAACATAGCGTGAGGCGACCAGAAAGCTCACGCTTAGACTAAGAAATACCACACAAAACAAGTCGTGAGCACAGAAGACCCGTCGGGCTACGTCGGAACTGCACCCCGATTTCTGACAAAGGGTTATGGACCCACAACCCTGACCGGTCTACAAATCATTCATGGCTTTCGTGGCGGACAGGGTCGTCGCCGGGGACGACATCGCCATCAAACACTGAGGTCCTAGAGTGGAAGACTGCGCAATGGTGTTGAAGTAGACGTAAGCCGTCCTGAATTATGTAGGCGGCCGTGGCTTTGGGCTATGGAGGCGGCACTTTGAGATCCACCTCGGGCATAAGGGTGTGCTGCATGTCATGTTGGGAACTTAAGTCCTCGACGAAACGACAGCGACGGAAGCACAGAAGGAGGCCTTTGCAAAGAAAAACACAGAGGCACTCATGCTGCTAGTATCAAGGATGGCAGAGTCACAGTGGGGCTACTTCTAAGACTGCAAGCTGGCAGCAGACGCTTGGAAAAAACTCCACACCATCCATCAATCCAAGTCGCTGGCGAACAAAATCCTTGCCATAAAGGGACTCCTAATGGTGAAAACAGAGGAGGGAGATGATGTCATCTTCGCCATGCAGCAGATCGAGTCGCTCGCCTCATAGTGCAATGACGTGGGGTGGAAGATCGACACGCAGCTGTAGGCGATGGCCCTCCTCATAGCCCTTCCTGAGAGTTGGAGCCCTCTCATCACAGTCTTGGGAGGATGGGCAGAGGACAAGCTCACCTATGGCATGGCTGCAGAGTACATCCGCAATGAGGCACAGTGACGAAGCTGTGGGGAGTCCTCGTCGTCCTCATTGGCCCTCGTCACCGAAACGCGTGGTGGTAGAAGCGGGGCCAAGGGAGGTGGCGGACATGGTGACAACAAGAAGGGCGCCAAGAAGGGTGCGTGCCGCAACTGCGGCAAAAAGGGCCACTGGGCCCGTGAGTGCACCGAGGAGGCAAAAGCCGGCGGCAAGAAGGCTAACTGGTGATGCCTTGATTCCGGAGCCGAGGAGCACACCCAGGTCGAGAAGGTCGGGTTCATCAACTACACCAAGTCTAGCAAGGCCATGGTGGTGGCGAACGACAAGATCGAGCGGGTGGCTGTTCAAGGAGATGTGGACGTGGAGGTGGTACCGTCAAATCGGAGCTGGTGTCCATCACGGAAAATGATACGTGGGAGCTGGTTGACAGGCCAAAAGATGCCAAGGTCATCGATTGAAAGTGGGTCTTTAAGACCAAGTTCACAAAGGAAGGTGTGGTTGACAAATACAAGGCGCGGCTGGTGGCAAAGGGATATGCAGAGCATAAGGACGAGCACTACAATGAGACGTTCGTTCCCGTTGCCAAGTTCACAAGCATCCGGGTGCTCCTTGCGGTGGCGGCCGTGAAGGACATGGAGCTCCACCAAATGGACGGAAAGACGGCCGTCTTTACGGCCTTCCTCAATGGCATCATAGATAAAGAGATCTACATGGAGGTGCCAGAGGGGGTGGAGGCGCCGGAGGGCAAGGTGTGTAAGCTGTAGAAGTCCTTGTATGAGATAAAACAATTGCCCAGATGCTGGTACCAACAGATGGACAACTTCATCACACAACTCGGGTTCAAGCGCTGTGAGGCGGATGACACCGTGTATATACAGCATGACAAACAACTCCATCAGATCGTCGTACTCTATGTGGATGACATGATTCTATGCTCGACGGATCTGCCGAGCCTATAGCGGCTAAAAGAGCAGCTGAGCAGCAGATTCCAGATGTCGAACATGGAGGAGCTGGAGTACTACCTCGCGATGAGCATCACGCGGAAGCGGAGGGCGCACACGCTTGAGCTGGGGCAGGCCAAATACGTGGCCAAGGTGCTGAAGCGGTATGGCATGGAGGACTGCAAACCAGTTGGCAGTCCGGTCTCCACGACCTGTGAACTAAGTGCGGTAATGACGCCGCAAACAAAAGAAGAGCAGATCGATATGGCAGGGGTGCCCTACCAATTGGTGGTGGACAGCCTCATGTATGCCATGGTGGCGACTCGACCGGACCTGGCCTATGCGGTGGGCCAAGTGAGCAGGTACGTGGCCGATCTAGGGCCACTACACTGGCAGGTGGTCAAGCGCATCCTCCGCTACCTGCAGGAGACGCAGCATGCACGCTTGAGGTTTGACGGCAAGGGGCAGGCGGACCCGTTACATCTAGTCTGCTATACGGATGCAAAATACGCTGGCGATGTGGACAAGCAGAAATCCACATCTGGCTACATGTTCTTCCTCGGTGGTGCAGTGGTCTCGTGGTGCAGAAGGAAGCAGGACTGCGTCGCCACCTTCACAGTGGAAGCAGAGTACATCGTGTTGGCCGAGGCGGTCAAGGAGGCGGTGTGGCTCCGCAGGTTGCTGGGGGAGCTGGGCCTGCCGCAGCAGGAGCCTACGGTGGTGCATGAGGACAAGACCGGCTCAATCTCGCTGACCAACAACCCGACACAGCACATGAGGACAAAGCACATTGACGTGCGTTATCACTACGCACAGGACATGGTTGAAAAGGGGCAGGTGGTGCTGCAGCACTACAGCACGCACAACATGCTTGCGGATTGCTTGACCAAAGCGCAACCCATGGACCGGCACGTATTGAGTGTGGACGGGCTTGGGATGACCAGTTATGATGGGCTGGAGGGCTCAACGGAAGATGAGTGAGAGAAAGTAGGAGCAGTAGGCATGGTAGGTGCAAGGGGGAGAATGTTGAAGATTTTCTCCTCAGCATGCCCAAATGCGGGGCCAGGAGGCACTGATGAGCCGCTAGAAGAAATTCCTTGTTGATGGATCTAGCGACTCAAGGATTGCTCGGATCCTAAATGGAGGATTGCCCCTGAAAGTTGACGAGTCGCTGAATCCAGTGGAAGTTACCGGAATCGGACTAGTAACGAGGGAGATATGGGCTTCCAAAGTTAGGGTGTGCGTGGCGACTCTGGGAGCTGGCCGCGGTTCGCTTGCCGGTGAAGAATTGACCGGAATGAGTAACAAAATGCCACCTGGGGATTTTGCTTAGGAAGGACTGCCGAGGCATCCGGTGGATGATCCGCCGGATTTCAGGACTGCAGCTTTGTTACTGAGGGACTTAGCAAAATCCTGGCTCGAAGTTCGAAACTCAGTATTATAGTTTGTTACTCGGGGTGTAGCGGGAGGGCCGGTTTGGCCCTCCCTCCTCGCTGAAGCGAAGGGTGTTTGTGCACCACCCCTCACGTCAGTGAGGGCTGGCCGGTGGCCAGCACTTTGCTGGCCGCCGGCCAACTCGCTACCGGCCAGCTCGCTGCCAGCCGGCTGGACGGCCAGCGGCCAGCCAAGCGACCGGCCGGCCACCAGCCGGCCAGCCGCCAGCCGCCAATCGCGGCCTCAGCCCGATCGGCGGCTGAGGAGCCACGAGGGCCTCGAGGGCGAGGCCTCGTGGCCTCGTGCCCTCCTCCCCCCCTTCGCCCTCCTCGCAAGCGAGCAAGCGAGGACGAGGGATAGGGAGAGCGAGGTGAGAGCGAGGAACAAGGGTTGTGCACGAGAGAAGTCGGCGCGAAATCGCTGACCGTGCCTCGCACGCGACGATTTCACGCCGACGAGTAAAAAATGAAACTAAAGTTTTCTTAGGACAAATTATGAGTTTTGAAACCGGAAAACTCGTGCGAATGCACGAGTTCGAGGTACAAATCCCCGGTTTGGATCCCAAAACCAGGGGTAAGGTTAAAAACGGAAATGAGCCTCAAGAGACTCGAAATATTCGAGTCTCCCTGCTCTGGGTCGTTGATGACGATAGCTCCTCAGCTCTGCAAGGGGGAAAACCCGTGACGCGGACTGAGAATGCGATTCTGCAAACCCCGACGATGACTTCAGAGCAGGAGCTCGAGACACGTTCTGTTACAGTGGTTCTCAGAGCCAAATGACCCCCGCGACTAAGGGTTCGACGGAAACGGCGGCTACGCCATATATGAAACGCCGTTGGCAGATGCAAGTAGCAGAAGTAACACCATAAGGGACTATGGCATCCATACTTCACGGATTGAAGCGCCGTAAAGTGCGTTGGAGAGCTGGAAAACATCTCTACTTGGTGGAGCCACTTCCTTCCAGCCGCTCCACACTTCCAGGAGGCTAGAAGGATTTTTGTGGGACGGGGTGGGGAGTTCCCACCCTAAAAAAAACACAAAATCCTTCCCTTGTAGAAGACTCCTTCCCCCTCCCTCATCCAAAAAATTGGGACAACTCCCTTTCCCAAGACCAAGGACTCTCACGGCCTGAGAGCACCCTAAAAAGGAGGAGGGTGTCACCTTGAAGGGTCTTGACCAGACTCCAACGCCGCCGGTTCAAGGAAGACTCCGCCAAGGGGCACGAGGCATGAAAAACACTCAAGAGGAGACCAAGGAAGACAGAAGACAAAGGGAGGTTAAGAAGTTAGAGGAGGGAGTGAAGGATTTACTAGGAATTGCTCAAAATTCTTTCCCTTTCTTTGTCCTAATTTGTGAGCGGCACTCACATTTGTTTTTGTCATTTCCTTGTACTCTAATTTTCTGTTTTCCTAGGAACTAGTCCTTGCCAATTGCCGTGAGTCATGGCCTAGGAAGACTAGCTTTTAAAATCTACACCCTTGTGCTGACGTGGCGGCCTACGAAAATAGAAATTAAATTTATAATTGCCTCACCGACTGTGAGAGCAATGATTTTGTGGGAGGTGATCCCTCCTCAAAGTTATGGGGTGATCCCCACAACAACTTTCACGTGCTAGTTGAACGGACGACGAGATGGCAAGTGTCGGACCGTCAAAGACCAACAAGAGCAAGGTGGTGACGGCCTCGCCACACGCCCTCGACGGACTCCAAGTCTTGGTAGCCGGCGTCGCGAGCACGGTTGCCAAACCAAAGGCAACCGTACCACCAACGGCAACCGCCAACAACCTTGGCGACACCGAGAAGCGTGCAAAGACTGAAAAAGTACTCGACAAGAACGTCTACGCACACATGGACAACCCCCACGCAACGGACGACGTAATGGAGGAGGATCTCCCGGAGGGGGACCCCGACAAAGAGCATGACGCCGACGATGAAGAAGGCGACGAGGATCACGATCATCGACATTGCCGTACGGCGAACTTGAGCTGATTGCTCGAGAAGGGCAAGGCGCTCGCCGCATTGCCTGAAGCTCCTGACGGCAGCAAGACGTCCGTGAGCAGCAAGAGCGCCGAAAGCAGTCACACGGGAAGTTCCTGCGAGAACGAGCCGGACGACGTCGCCGCGAAGGCAATCTGCGATAACCGCCGCATGCTCGTGGAGTTTGCTGCTAAGGTGGTGGGCCGACTCAAGATCACCACCGACATTGGAGGTACGACACCACTCGGAGGAGTGGGGGCGGACCCCTCTTCCTACGATGTGGCCGCAATGGGGCAGGGCAGTGCCCACTCAAGCGTTGTAGCTGACGACAGTCTCCTCCAAAAGGTGGGACTCCTTGCAGGCGTGTACGTGAACCGTACCCTCCTGCAGTGGGCAAAGGTACACAAACAACGCGAGGCCCTGGAGGCTATCGTCAATGCTCTAACGACATCAGAGCTCAAGTTCGCGTTTGCCAACCTGCTGGCCCACATCGGGCACAGCATCACGGACCTCGACCGTGATCACCAGCTGTAGCGCCTGGCCGCCCATGCGGCAAGCCGCCGATGCAACGACCTCGACAAGGCATTGTAGAGCGTGACCCAGGTGCGGATGCAGTTGCAAGTGCAGCGTGCCGCAGCTGCGGATGCCACTACCGGTGGCAACGACGACTTGCCTACCTTGACGACTTCGGGGCCGGTCATGAACACGTCCTTCCTCTACAGTGTGGAGATCTTCCAGAAGGATGTGCAGCTGACCAACTGGCTGAATCACATGGAGCATGTTCTACGTGTCCACAAGGCTCCACTCAGCCAGTTGGGCGACCTTGCTACGACACGGCTTGAAGACAAGCTCTTCAAGTATGTGGTCAAGAAGTGGACTGCGCAGCAACCACACCTCGAGTGGCAACCCATGTCGTGGGAGGCTTTATGTGTGATTTTGTGTAAGAAGTACACCCAGCGTGAGGAGGCGCAACGTGCCTTCCACAAAATCAAGGACTTCAGGCAGCTGGGTGGCTCGCTCGAAGCCTACTTGAGCGAGTTCACCGCACTCGTGGAGGAAGCCGAAAGCTTCACCGAGGGTGATGGAACTTAGACCTTCAAGTACCCAGAGTGCATGCTCTTGGAGTACTTGCGTGACGGTCTTGCCAGCAAGAAGCTGAAGGACAAAACCACCAAAACGGCAACCGGCCAGGCTTAGAAAAGCTGGAGGGCGTTGCGGGACTATATGAGTGAGGTATATTTGGCAAACCCGAAGCACCACTCGGACACACGGCCAAACGCACGTGCACAGCAAGGCTGCAACATGTGCTTGGATGCTGCGGGGGCTGGAGGAGCAGCCGGGCAGCGGGGCGGGGCTAAGGGCAAGCAGCCTGTAAACCCTCCAGTTAAGAAGACTGGCGGGTACTAGACCCCAAACCACAAGCACAGCCGCGACAATGACGAGTTGCAGGCGATGTGTGAGCATAGTAACACAGCAATCTGCAATGGAATCTACCACAACTGTATGCAGCCTGGTCACTTTAGGGCTCAGTACGTTGAGACTGCTGGTGGTAGACAAGAGCCTGCGATGTTAGCTGTAGCAAGAACACCTTGTGGGGAGGGTGCAGCAGGAGGCCGTGGACAGGGCTGTGGACAGGGTCACCGTCGCGGCAATGGGCCCAGCCGTGGTAACGGACAAGGCCGTGGGGCGGGTTTTCCCCATCTCTGAGTGACGTTAGTGGGGACCACGCAAGGATGAATCACGAGTGTGGGCTCATGTTTTCAGATGAGGATGGTAAAAAAATTGAGTTTTTGACGAGTTCAAATTTCTCTATTATTTTCTCCCCTCTCATTGAACCTCATTCTGCACTTGCTGATCGACATTGCCCACTAAATCTTACATCACCGGATGAGTTGCATGACCAAACCTGCTTAGAGGTGGCGACACCAACCACTGTACAAGAATTGTGTAACACAGTGATGGAAGCAAACGCCCTCAAAGCGATGAGTTCAATCACGTTCGCGGTACCTTTAGTCAAAGATTTCAACCCAGTAAAATCTAAATACTAGAAGGTGCTAGCCAAATTCACACATTCCCACAAGATGTGGACACGAGTAGGTGAATCATGGGAGCTGTGGCATCCACCGTCTAGATTCCGTGTTTATCAAAAACTCGGCTTGGCATCGTTGAGCCTGTTCACTCACAAGAGTGGAGGCAACATGACAATGCAGTTCAAAGGACACCTAGCTGGTGCTCCCGTGAACGTACTTGCTGAAATTGGAGGAGATGACTCGTTTGTTAGCCTTGGCTTAGCCCGACAGGTCGGCCTGAAGTACCAGCCATCGAGTGGCGTAGTTGTCGTCAGTGACAACTGTATGGTACCCGTGATCAGTACTTGTAAAGCAAAAATTTGTATTCAAGGGTACACACAGAGTGTCATACTGAAGGTACTCAACCTTCTTGACCCGTTTGACGTGTTGCTAGGCGATCCCTAGCTCCGTAAAAACAAGGCTCTAATGTGCTTTGAATCAAAGCGTTTGATCCTCCAAAAAGGACAGCGTTGCTTTACGTTGATTCCGAGTACGGAATTATCACCGACCCGACTCAAAGTCCATGCCAGCTTGTCCGCGATGCAAGTCAAGAGACGTATTCGACAAGGTTGTCGATACTTCTTGGCTCAGCTGCAGAAAGTGGAGGACGACGTGAAAGAAGACATGCCACAAGAGGTCAAATCCATATTGGCGGAGTTCTCGGATGTATTCCAAGACCCACCGGCTGGGCTTCTACTAGAAGGACACATGGGCCACACAATTCTGCTGTAACCGGAGGCGGCCCCTCCGTTTAGACCCATGTATCTCCTTAATCCAGCAGAAGGGCGAGAGGCCAAACGCCAACTCAAAGAGTACCTTGCAAAAGGATGGATCGAGCAAAGTAGCTTGCCGTACGGTATGCCAATCCTTTTTGTGGGCAAAATGGACGGTGGTTTACGCATATGCGTGGATTACCAGGCGTTGAACAAGCTCACAGTGAAAATTTGATTCCCTTTACCGCAGATTGAGGACCTTTTTGACCAACTCCAAGGGGCAAAAGTATTTTTGCCTTAGATTTGTCTCAAGGGTACCATCAAATCCGCATCACGGAAGACGATGTGCCCAAAACCCCATTTCAAATGCACATGGGATACTATCAGTTTTGAGTGTTATGCTTTGGATTACAAATACCCTGGCAACCTTCCAACGAGAAATGAACCGAACATTCACCAAGCAACTGGGTCAGTTTGTCTTGGTTTACTTGGATGACATCATGGTTTTCTCCAAATCAATGGAAGAGCACATAAAACATCTACGCGAATTCCTCGCAATCCTTTGGGAACAGAAGTTCTATGCAAAAGTGAGCAAGTACAAGTTTGTAAAAGATGAGCTAAAATACCTTGGAGACATCGTCGGCAAGGATGACATCCGTGTCGACCCACGAAAGCCATTGTAGACTAGCCATGCCCGGAAAATGTTGGGCAGATTCGGTCTTTTCTCGGCCTTGCAAACTACTTTTGACAGTTTATGCAAGGGTATTCGACCCTGGTAGCACCGCTAACCAGGCTCACGCAAAACGACGTGCACTGGGAATGGACGTCTGATTGTGAGAAAGATTTTCTCAAAGTCAAAGAGCTTCTATCCACAGCGCCCGGCCTAGTTCGTTTGGATCCATCACAACCATGAGAGGTCCGATGTGATGCGTCAGTAGTAAGACTCAGTGCCGTCCTCATGCAGAACGGTCACCGAGTTGCGTATGAGAGCCGAAAGCTCATCCCCGCAGAAATGCGGTACACGATTGGGGATCAGGAGCTCCTTGCAGTAGTACACGGTTTCAAGATGTGGCGTTGCTACCACGAGGGTGCTGAAGGGGGTGTTACGGTCGTGACCGACCATAACCCATTGGTGTTTTTCCAAACGCAACCGAACCTGTCAAGACGGCAGGCGCGTTGGAGCAAATACCTGAACCGATTCTCGTTCACATGGGAATATTGGCCAGGACGCATCAATGTGGCCGATCCACTAAGCCAACAGCCTGTGGAAATTAAATCTACCACCGTGGTCGGTGGGTGTTTTATGGCCATTGCAATAGGAACAGTACAAACACCAGATCCCCCTGAACCTCTATGGCAGCCACCCCGAGAGATTATCCATTACAACAGTTTTGTAAACAGGACCTGGATGGGATATTGTGTGGATTCTTGGTTTCAAAACTCTCGAAATCAGTACAAGTACGGATTGGTGGAGGTCGCAGGAATCTTTTGGTACGGAGAACAAGTTGTACCAAACTCGGGAGACCTTCGAACCTTCGAGCAAAGATTATCTCCTAGTTCCACGACCCGCCGGTCGCAGGTCATGTGGGACCTTGAAAGACCGGACAGGCACTCTCAGACCACTATTGGTGGCCAAGATGGAGTGTCGATGTCCGTAAGTATTGCAAGACATGCGACCCATGTCTTTGGAATAAGGCTAGTAACAAGAAGCCTGCTAGACTCCTCTGGCAGCTTCTCATTCCTGGGACTCCATGGGAGTGCGTTAGTATGGACTTCATTACTGGTCTTCCGGACACGGCCTGTGGCCACGATGCAATACTAGTGATTGTGGATATTCTGACGAAGATGACACACTTAATTCCTACCACCACTGATGTGAACGCAGAGGAGACCACTCATCTCTTCTTTGAGGGTATTGTAAAGTACCATGGATTGCCATTGTGTATTATCTCCAATCGAGATTGAAAATTTGCTAGTAAGTTCTGGCAAACGATGCACGAGTACTTCGATAGTGAGTCGCAGATATCGATAGCATTTCACCCTCAAACTGATGGAAAAACAGAGCGCATGAACCGTACTCTAGATAAAATGCTCCGTATGTACGTGGACCCTACCATGAAAGACTAGGACAAATTTCTAGCACCAGCAGAGTTTGCGGTGAATAACTCGGCGATCGAGTCTACACAGTTCACACTGTTTGTGTTGAAAAGTGGTCGGCATCCAGTGGTGCCCTCTTCATTGGTGAAGAATGGGAGTACAGAAGGACAGGTTCCTTCTGCTCAAGCCTTTGCCGAGCGCATTGACTCCTTTTTACAGGATGCGAAGGGTCACCTTCAAGCTGCTCGACAACGACAAAAGGCATATGTAGACAAAAGTCGACGTGAAGTCTCGTTTGACATCGGTAACAAAGTGTTGCTTAGCACTAAGAATCTTCGGCTGTAGTCGCCAGGGGTGTCAAAACATCTACCGAAGTGGATTGGGTCGTTTCCCATCGTTGCACGCATCGGGCCAGTGGCATACCGATTGTTGCTTCTGCCGAGTATGAAGATATATGACGTGTTTCATGTGAGCCTGTCGGCTCCATACACGGCAGCGGGAACCGTTCAGCCACCACCGACAGTCCTTGCTACCGATGGCCAATGCAAGGTTCTTTGCAAACTCTAGCACCGAGAGCGTACTCTTCGGTCGCGTGTTGTTAGGAAAAACAGACAATACCCGAGTTTGGGGCTGTCGGTCTCCTTTGGTAGAGCACATAGAGAAATCCCCATAGACAAGCATCACATAGGTGAGGGTCTTGGTTAGTCTGGGAGGGGTCTCACATGATAGTTTATTCTACTTGTCAACTCAGTAATTGTCAGGAAACTGCCCCTGGGTGGTGGCAGTTCCAACATACCCCGACAAGTTTTGACTTGTGTTTACGACTTCATCTTGTGCAAAGTCTGAGTCTAAGCGTGAGCTTTCCGGTCGCCTCACAAATTGTTTGTAGGAGTTGGACAGAGTAGCAAGACAGTCACATTTGAGAAGGGATAAACGTTATTTTACATTTGTTTTTGGACATGGACATGAACTCATGAGTTGTAGGGCTAGTCACAAGTTTTCCAATGCACCAACCCGTGTACAATTCAGTCCACTATAGCTCCCGTTACGTCAGCCAAAGCACGGCATCCAAATCCAGCCACTCAGTCCGCGGCACGCACGATGTCGCCCGTTGAGGCACCCTCATGCATCAAAGACCCATCAAAATGCAGGAGAAACAGCTGTACCTACACATAGTGGTGGTGCTCCAAGTGCCTTTGGTGTGCAATTTAATAAGTTAATCATTGAGTTTACTGATGGAGATTGATGTGGTTCAAAACCTGTCTGTGTACCTATAGTCGGAATGTTGACAAATTCTCCGAGTAACGAATTGTTCTACTGAGTTTCGGACTTCGAGCTAGGATTTTGGCTGTCCCTCAGCAACAACATGTACTACTTGATGTGTATGAGGATGCCAGAAAGTGACTAAAATAGGTTTCTTGATAAAGATCATCTTCCATGACAGCTCCATAGAGGATGTTTCATATGTTCCATCACACTTTACGGTACTCAATTCCGAGTCCGTTTGAGTGAAGTATGGATTTCCAAAATTTGGAGATCATGGATCGGGTTCAAGTGACGACCTGAGCACTTTCAGCTGAAAGAGAGGAAAAATTATTGACCAGGACGGCTAAGAGCGACCTTCAAGGAGAAAAGCCAGCTGGAGGACCTCCAAGACACTTGAAGGAAGAAGTAATCTATGATTACTGGTCGTGCAGGTTGTGTGAAACATAATTGTCATGTGTGACAAGGTGGTTGTCGCTCATCTCGTTAGGCTAGGAGAGTGTGCTAGAGGGTCAACTTTGACAGAGTGTATCTCAGTGGTCCCTTGGCCAAATAAGGCATATAAGGGCTTGTTAGAAAGCTCTGATAATGTTCTCATTCACGTTCTCTGCAAACCTACATTCGCTTCCGTAATTTCTGTTTGTGCAACCTGCAACTCCCTCTCACAAACAGTTGGTCCTGTCTAGGCGGCTCTTAGTGAGCCTGATCACCTCCCTCAGGGCTGCCCCGTTTCCATCAGTTGTAGCAGAGCTAGAACAAGGCTTTGCCTCGTCCTTGAGGCATTCTTGTGCCCTGTTGTATGACAGAGTCGTTTGGGGACTGAACGTTGTACTTCCATAGCAACATCCACTTCGGTGGTGGCAGCCGACAACATCGCCAAGTTTGAAGGCAAGAACGTCTTCAACTGGAGCCCCAACATGAATATGGTGCTGATGGAGAAGGGTCTCTGCAGCCAGGTGGATGAGAAGGAGAAGGAGCCAGCAGAAGGCTCCCTCTCTCCTGTCGAGGCCCGTACCTACTGCAAGAAGCGTGACCGCGCCCTCGCCACCATCTACCTCTCCCTCGCCGAACGGTAGCAACTCCTCGTCCGTGGCATCCTCACACCAAAGGAGGTTTGGGAAACGCTTGAGTCCACTTATGCCTCCAAGTAAATTCTTATGAACATGCACCTGCGTTTTCACTTTCACATTGGAAAGATGGATGATTCTGGATCCATGATTGACTACATCAACATGGTGAAGTCTCTCTCTGACCAGCTTGCTGTGATTGAGGACCTTGTCAAGGAACGTGTGCTCATGCTAACCATCCTCTCCTTGTAGCTCCACTCCTCTCATTGTTGCATTGGACCAGTGTGGTGACAAGCTCTCCTTTAACGATGTGGAGGAGAGCCTGCAATTTGAGGAGGAGCGGTGCAAGGGAGAGGAGGGTGGAAGCGGACTGGACGTCGCTCTCATCACCAACTCTGGTCATGGAGGGGGTGCTGCACCAACCAAGACCAACGGTAGAGGAGGGAAGAAGAAGGGGAACTGCCATTACTACAAGAAGTTGGGCCATTGGATGCGCGAATGCCGGAAGAAGAAGGCGGTCCTGCGGCTGGAGTAGGAGGGAGAAAGCAGTCCGACGCTTCTGCCAATACAGCAGATTGGGAGAGTGGATTTGTGAACACCATCTGGATCCTGCACGTCTTCGACAAAACCGCCTTGTTCTGGATCATCGACTTGGGAGCCACGCGGCACATGACGTGTTGTTGGGAGTGGTTTGTTGTCTACACCGCCATTGGGCCCAATCGTGTATACATGGGGGACAATCATGTGCAAATGGTTGTTGGAGAGGGTGAGATTGTATTTTGTGCTTCTGTTGAGGGCAAGCACATGGAACGTCGTGTGAAGGGGGTGCTCCATGTTTTGGAGCTGGCAGCTAACTTCTTCTTTGTTTCTTCTTTCATCTCCGAAGGCATGCAGGTTTGCTTTGAGAATGGTGGCTGCACCATCTCTACCCGTGCAGGTCGTGTGCTTGTAAAACGGGGAAGGAGAACGGCCTTTACGGCCTCTCTGTTGCATCGGAGAAGAAAGCCGACTCAGCGTTGGCGGCAAGGGAGGGAAAACATGACATTAATCTAAGGCATCGCTGGCTTGGTCACCTCGACTTTGGCACCATCATCTCCATGCAGCAGATGGTTTGTAGCTTGGAGCTCAAGGGGGTGAAGCAGCCTGGTGCATCAGCTTGTGAGAGCTACATTGAAGGGAAGCAAGCCCGTGCTCCTTTCTCTGGGGAAGGGAAGGGGGTGGCTGAGTGTCTCTCACTTGCTCACTCTGATTTGTGCGGTTCCATGCTATCTCAGTTCAGTGGGTGTCCTT
Source organism: Penium margaritaceum (assembly GCA_023375785.1). NCBI lineage: Eukaryota > Viridiplantae > Streptophyta > Zygnematophyceae > Desmidiales > Peniaceae > Penium > Penium margaritaceum. Next base: position 334,197 of record SZWC01000774.1, on the reverse strand, counting down.
CCCAGCCAGGAAGGACACCCACTATCGTGGGTGTCCTTCCCGGCTGGGAAGGATGAGTGTTTTGATGCTTTCAAGGTGTGGATTACTGCTGCACAGAATGAGAGTGGCAGGCGGTTGAACATACTTCGCACTGACGGTAGAAGAGAGTACCTCTCTAACGACTTTCGCAACTTCCTCAAGCGTCGCAGGATCAGGCACGAGGTCACCCCACCTGGAACACCGTAACTGAACGGCATGCAGAAATGTACAAACCGCATGATCATGGAGCGTGTTTGCAGCATGCTCCTAGAGGCGGAGCTCCCGTCAAGATTTTGGGGGGAAGAGGTCAACACTGCCGTGTACCTGAAAATCTAGAGTCCCACGCAAGTCGTACCGGTGATGACACTGGAGGAGGCACGGACGAGACGCAAGCCAACAGTGATGCACCTGAAATTCTTCGGGTTTGGTACATTTTTGCACTTACCTGCCGGCAGCCGTAACAAGTTGGACGCGAAGTCGGTGAAGGCCGCCTTCCTCGGCTACAACACCATGGGATACCGCCTCTATAACCTCGCTAAACGCAAGATCATCAGAAGCCATGACGTGGTCTTTCAAGAGGACTGGAAAGGCTGGACTTGGAGCCCCATATCTACAGTTCCACTTGCTCCCACACTTGTGCCTGAAGTGGGAGAAGAACTGGTAGCAGAAGAGGGCGGTGTAGAAGATGGTGCTGATAGCGGCAATGACAAAGAGGTGGAGCAATCGACACGCGCCTTGACATCAGCCAAGCAGTGGTAGTACGCGGTGGGAACGTCAGCAAGCAGGGAAGCAAAATGATCCCCCAATGTGCGAATACATACGGCCTGGTGTACGTGTAGAGTGTGACGCTTGCGGTCACGCTCAAGATCCATTCCAAGAAACACCCGCGCAGAACCTAGGTCCTTCATGTTGTATGCAGACTGCAACAGGTTCTTAACTGACTGGACAGCTGCAGGTTTAGGTGAGGCAATGAGTAGGTTGTCGACGTAAACGAGAATGGCCACAAATGGCACTGAGGGGGCACTCAAGAAGAGCGTCGGATTGACTGTGCTGCGGCGGTAACCTCCCCGCTCAAGAGTGGAGGAGATCTCCATGTTCCAATAATGCGGAGACTGCCCATAAAGGGCCTTCCGCAGACGCCAGACTTTGTTTGTACCATCGGTGAACCCTGGCGGCTGGACCATGTAGATCTCGTTGTCAAGATTCCCATGTAGGAAGGCGTTGTTGACGTCCGTCTGCTCCAGTTCCCAGTCGTGCTAGGAAACAAGGCTCAGCAACGCTCGGGCAGTGGTGTACCTCCCGACCGGTGCGAAGGTCTCATCAAAGTCAGTCCCAGGAATCTGGAAAAAACCCTTAGCCGTGAGGTGAGCCTTGTACCGGTCGACTCTCTCATCGGGCTTTAGCTTACGACGAAGTACCAACCGAGCATAGACTGCCTTGTGGCCTGCAGGGAGATCCACAAGCTCAAAGACGTCGTGCTCCTGGAGGGCTGTCAGCTCCTCCTGCATGGTCTTTTCCCAGAGGTCAGTATCAGCTGCCTCACAAGCCTGTCGGATAGTGGTAGGCTCGGGAGGGAGAGTAGGAAGGCTAGAGGCCGCGAAACATGCGGCAACATAGCCGGCGACGGAAGACTCAAGAGCACTATGGAACTCATGGGCTGCAAGAGCATAGCCGATTGCTCAGTTGGGGTGCACGGAGCTCACTAAAAGGCCAAGTGCATCAATACCAGTAGGAAGAACGGAGGTCCCAGCGGTGGAGGATGAGGCGCTTGACCGCGTGACCCGCTATGAGGGCTGAGGGGCTTTGGACGGGACAACTAAGACTGACTCAGTAGGTGTCACAGAGGGGCATAAGTGCCCACGAGAAGACTGAGAGGGCTGAGAGGACGGGAGAGCACGCCGTCTCCGCCTGCGTGTGTAGGGCTCAGGACCAGGAGTAGGGACCTGAGGTGCTTCACCTCCAGTGGCGTCAACCACCGAAGGTGACTGCTGTGCCGACTCAGGGGAGGAGTTGGGAGTGGAATGCACAGGGGACTGCATGTGAGTGGGTGCCGAGTCTGAGGACCCAGGACTGCTTGACGATGGCGGGGATGACACGGAGTTTGAGGGCAGTGAGGCATCGGACTCAGATAAGGTATGAGAGGACGAGGAATCTGCGAAGGAGGAGTCCTTGTCCTCACTGTCCGTGTTAGGAACAGTAGGGGATGTTATGTGAGCAAGGGAAGATGACGCACGGAGATTGGAGGCTGGAACAGACACACCCCTCCCAAGCAGACGAAGCGAGGAGAGAGAGGAGGGAGGAGGGACATGGGATAGGTCACGAGGAAAGACATCCTTGAAGAACAAGGCGTCACGAGATTCAATGACGCGAGAGTGGTCAGAGGCCCAGAAGCGCCAGGCCTTGGACATGGCCAAGACACCAAGGAAGGTACAGAGACGGGCGCAAGGGCTGAGTTTGCCGTTGCGAAAGTCGTCGGGTAACCAGACAGTAGTGACGCAACCCCAGACGTGGGCGAGGCGGAGGTCAGCCTGACGACCGTACCAGTGTTCAAAGGGAGAGATATGACAAGGAAGGGGACCGTGGGGAACACGGTTCCACACCCAGGTCATGTAAGACATGGCTTCAGAAGAATACACTTGGGAGAGAGAGGACTCACTCAGAAGAGTACGGACACCGTCAGCAAGTGTATGGTTCCAACGTTCAGACACGTCGTTTTGTTGGGGTGTGTCTGGAGCGAAAGGTTCCATACACACCCCATGAGAGGTCAAGAACCGGGCAGTGGGACCCATGAACTCCCCACCACAGTCACAGCGAAAAACTTTCAGACGGCGACCACAGGCCAGTTCGGCCTGAGGCAGCGAGGACTCGAGAGTGGGGCAGACATCACTCTTACCAAAGGGTAAAGACCCAGCACATGCGAGAAAAGTCATCCGTGAGGCAGAGGACATAGCGGCCAACCCCCCCGATCGCATCATGGGCAAGGGGTCCCATGACGTCCGCATGCAAGAGATCAAGAAGATGAGACGTGCAGGACTTAGACCTGGAAAACGGGGAATGGTGCAATTTGCCCTGGGCAAGGTCAAGACAGTCAATAGGACAAGGGTCAGAGAACGTGTCGGCATCAAGACCATGAGGGGGTGTGTTTCGTCGCAAACTGTCAACAGTAGCAGTGTGAATGTGGCAGAGCCGGCTATGGAGCAGCTGTGCGTGTGCCGGGGAGAGAGAGCGTGCCACGTGAACAAGGGCAGTAGAATCGGGATGTGGTGCAAAGGAGGGGACACGATACAAGCGATCACAACGTGTGCCATGCAGCAGGACACGGCCAGTGGTGCAGTGCAACACAGAGCCAATGCCACGGCTCGAAGAGAAGTCCATGCCCTGGTTGTTGAGAGTCGTAACAGACAGCAGACTGAGCTCAAGAGCGGGGACGTACAAAACATCTGGCAGAAAGAGTTCCCCCCCAGAGCCAATAAGGCAGACAACCCCAACACCATGAACAGGAAAAAGCTGGCCAGAGCCGGTGCGGACAAAGCAGACAGAGGCAACAGGACCCAGAGAAACGAAAGCGGAACGACACAAAGTCATGTGGTGGGTGGCACCTCAATCAAGGATCTAGAAGCCACCCGATACACGTACCGACGTAGCGTCACGACTCACAGCGGCAACGGCAAAGCGAGGGGGAAGGCGCTGACCACAAGCTGCAAGGCAACGAGGCAGGTTGTAAGACTGCCACTTCTCTATTTACGGGACGTCAACTGGGGAGCAACCCTGAACATGACCGGACAACGGACCACGAAGAGATGCATTAGCAGCACACGCAAGCGCCCCCTCAACCGAACGCACACTCTCACCTCCCTGATTACGGAGGTGTCTCTGGTGAACGGCATGAGAGAGAGCAGAGTCCACCTGACGGTCGTCATCAGAAGGGCCAGAGATGATGACGCCAGAGGAGGAGTACGGGGAGGTGTAGGTGGACGACGCCCAGGGTGGAGGAGAGTAGGATACGGAGGGAGGCCCAAAATAGACAAGGCCGCCATACCCAGGAGGCCAACCCCAGGGCTGAGGCGGTGAAGTCATGGTGGTGCTCTAAGATGCAGCTGTCGGAGAGAGGGATGACAAGCGGCTGGAGGGAGCAGTGGAGGTGGAGGAGCGAGAGGAACCACCACCAGTCCCTGTCAAGCGTGCCCAATGTGCACCCATGGCTGATGCAAGACGGGCATCATCAGGAGGCGCGGGGCACTTGGGAGCCGCGTGACCGGCGGCACCATAGTTCTAAGACATGACGGTGCCGGAGGAGGAAGATGAAGACGCAGTACCATCAGAACCACGATCATTGCCATCCTTCCCTTGTCCACCGCTACTAGAGGCACCCCCTCGGCCTTTGCCTTTGCCTCCCCCCTTACCCCGACCACCCCCTTGAGAAGCGAGGGATGCGGCTGTCGTAGTGAAAGTGGCTGCGGAGGATGAGGCAGAGGCAGAGGCAGAGGAGGAGGACGAAGGTAGTGTAGTGGTAGTTGCTGCAACTGCGACGCGGTGAATGTGTTTTTTCTGTAGAGACCTCCACCAGTCTGTCAGACGCTAGGAGGTGTCCCATAAGGCGCCAATGCCCGGTGGTGCATCAACAAGGACAGGTATAGCAGCCAGACGTTCAAGCTCGGTGGCCTTCACCTCCCAGAATATGTCGCTGAGCTCCGGGATGCGGCCGTTGATGATGGAAAGAACAGCATGGAGTTATCCAGGGGCGGCCTTTCCAAGGTCGTGCAACAATCGTAGACTGCGAGCCCAATAGGCGTCAGCTGTCTCATCAGCACACATGGCGAGCCTGTTGAACTGGACAGTGAGGACGGTTTGAGCTGCATGCCCAGTCACTGTCGTGCACCGTTTGATCAATGCGTAAGCACCGACAGGATCAGCAGTGGTGCGTCGTGTAGTGTCGGCATTGTACGACCCAATCTTGTCAATGAGATCGTCCGGTCCGGTACGAATGAGGGCACAAACAGCGTGTGCAGCCTTAGACTCAACAGGCACAAAAGGTGGGTTAGCAGAGGGATTGGGCTCATGGTAGTATTCCCACAGCTGCTCCTCCTGCGCCCAGGCACTGAAGCGTACCTCCCAAGAAAAGAAGGTGAGGTTAGAGGTGAAGTGGAGAGGGTTGGAGTCAAAATCAGATTTGCGCTACACGGATGGCGCAACTGCTTTTGGCTGCGGCTGCACCAGCTGTGACGAAGACTGCAAGGGGGTCATAGGGGGATGAGCTAGTGGCGGTTTATGCGGAAGCGGGGGAAGTGGAGAATGCAGCAGCAATGCCGGCAGCAGTGGTGGCAGAAGGTGTGGTGCGCAATGTGGGTTGGAGCCGGTTAATGACCAAGTTAGCAATGTGATTTGCGAAGGTCTCATGGTCACCTTGCTTGGCACGCAGCTTGACCTCAGCAGCGCGTTGAGCAATGAGTGCAGCCTGCAGTGCAGTGCGCTCACGCTGCAGCTCAGCCTGCAAGGCGGCGTATTGATCATTGTCAACTGGCATGATGCCAGTGACGTGACTCTGCCAAAAAAAAATTCGGCAGAGTTTCCCTTGCCCCAATGGGCGTAGCAAATGTGGGGTGAGTACGTCAGAAATCTGGTGCAAGGCAACAACCTGGACGCACAAACACGCCAATGTAGGAGAGGCAGGGACAAGGAGAGAGTCCAAGCTCACCAAGCACAACGGCATAGGGAGAACATCGGCGGGAGAGCAGTTGCAGCTGAGGAAGCGACAACTACAACTGCGGCTGATGCTGAGACGATGAGGTAGGCAACTCGCGTCAACGCTGCGGCTGAAAGGGTGGAGATGGTAGCAGTGGTGGAGACCGACAGTTGGATGTGACGAGTTGCTGACGATGAAGAAGAGGGCAATGATGAAGCCTGCACGGTGGAGGTATGAATGGATTCCACGGCACTAGAGAGTGTTGTTGCTGCTGTAGCTGCTGCTGATGCAACTGCGTCTGCTGTGGCGGCAATCTGAGTAACAACGTTTAACAGTCACAGCTACCAGAGGGCCCTGATAAACTGTAGGCGTTGTGTATGTCTCAATGGCTCTGACAGCAGCAGTGTTCGCTGGTGCGCGCGTAGCACGTGCAATGGCAGCAAAGGTGGAAGCAATAACAGCACTCGACACAAGGACAGATTGCAATGCAGTCAGGATGTCAGAGGATGGAGAAGAAGCGGACTTTGCAACTGATGTAGTGGGAGATGTGGCCCGTCGTGAAGCAGACGATCAAGGTGCTACAGCTGCCGAGGATGGTGCTGCTCCACGAGAGGTAGCACGGTAACGCTGCTGACTAGTCGTATGGGCAACGGGTGGGCTTACCGGTGATTGAAGAGGTCGGTGATTATGTGGTGGCGTTGTGGCTGGCTTGTTCTACGCCGTCGGTGAATCGTCAGCTACGGACTAGCAGTAGGCAGCGTAGACCCTGGCGTCCTCCCACTCGTAGTAGTCGGCGGGGTCGTAGTCCTCACCGGGGTAGTACCCCGGACTGCTGCGGCGAACCCTCTGTCACGAAACTGAGATGAAGCAAGGACGTGGCTGAGGTACACATAAGGAGGAAACGGAAGCATCCACGAGGCTGCAGGAGGCTGACGAAGAAGTGATGTCACACAAAAACAATACAGAGTGAGGAGAACCACCACGAGCCCGGACAAAGAGGACCGAGGCAGAGAGAGTTGCAGGCATAGATGATACGAGGCCACGAGGATGAACACAGAATCAGACTGTTGGGGGCAGTGTCGAGGCGCGGGCCGAAAGGCCGCAACGCTGAGGCATGGGCCGGCAGAAACTACAGATCACAAAAGGAGGAATCTGGATCAACAATGAAGAATGCAAGATTGAAAGGAAGATGGATTGATGTTAATGCGTGGGCGTAGTGCCAACAGGCACGGGCGCGAGTAGATGATGCCGCAGCACCGAGGCGTGGGCGTTCTGCTGCAACGCTGAGGTACGGGCTGAAGGCGAGCATAAAGGAACAGCTGTGGTAGGGCAAAGCGAATGCAGGATGAAGCCGCAGCCTTGGAGGCGGGCAAGAAGATGAGATTACACGGAAGAGAGGCCGCAGCCACTAAGGCGGGCAATGAACTGAGTAGTGATTGATAGAAGATATGCAAGAAGTACAAGGAGAAACCTAGATACTTAAGTAGTACTATCTAGCATGCTGCAGCTAACTAGGACGGCTTGTAGGAGAGGAACCGCCGGAGGTATGCGTCAGCTGTAGTTGGTGCGGGCGGAGTCGCAAGGCAAGGCCGCACCGTTACGTGAGGTTCGGAGGAGGAACTCCGAGCTCCGTGCAGCCAGTCCGCAGTTGCGGCCTTCGTCGTGTTGCGGCTACCGAGCCGTTTCCTTGTTGGCCGTTTGGCGCCAGTTGGGCTTGCCGGACCGTTTCCCGCAAGAGACCGTTTGTTTATCGTTCGTGACGGACCGTTGCGAATGTTATCCCGCGGAGACGGTTGGGGTGGTCCGCGTGTGGAGTTGAGCCAGTCATCCCACGATTTCTTTTTTACTCCTTCGGAAGTTCCGGTCCACAGGGAAATTATGTCATTGGTGATCCCAATGTCATCGGTGTCTTGTGGACAGAGATATTCTTTTCCGACACCCTCGACCACACCTCCCTCTTTGCCCTCTCCTTGTAATACGCGACCTTGTCGTTGATACAGTCACGCTCACGCGCGGCTGTGGGTGAAGTGGGAATCAGCTCTGTCTGATGAGGGGACGCCAGTGGGCCGAGTGTTTGGCTGCCCTCACAGGCAGCTAGAGAAGATTAGAGATGTGGGACACTGGGACTGTCAACGCCACTTCTCACACTGCGATGTAGCCGACAAGTTGCTACAGTGCTTGGGACGGGTGCAAGGACCACGGCCAAGGGATAGTGGGCTGGCAGTAGTGACAACCAGCTTCGGCTGCAAGGGCAACTTCCGTATAATGCAGCTGCTACTGTTGCTACTGCAGTTGGTGAGACGGCCGCAGCACGGCTGACTAAGAATTGGTGGCAGCGGAGAAACCAGTGCCGTCATCACACAGCCTCGCCATGCACGGAGTTATGGCACCACACAGATCACGGGTGTGGTGGTTCAGCTGCGAGGGTGGAGCAGCCGCGGACATCACAAGTGGGTGCAGACGTGCAGCCGCTGGAACTGGGGCGGCAACCGTTGCCATAGCATGGAAAACGTCCGTCGGAGGCCGCATCACAACCGAGAGTATGGGACGACGGCAAGAGTGCCAACGTCGTAACCGCAACTACACCGTGCACAAAGGTAGGGTGTTGTGCAGATCATGGATACGGTTTATGGGGCTGCTGGGGTGTGAGTGTGCTAGAGTCCAAAGTTCATGCGGCGGCAGAAGCACGATCGAGAGTAGAAGGACGGCAGCGACAAAGCATCAATGCCGTTGGTGGAGTGAGGTCGACCAATGAAGATGGTGACTACGTACGGAGGGTGGTGACCGTGTGTGGTAGCAGCGGTAGAGGTTGCTGCTGCGGCTAGGGTCACTGTCGGCGTATGTGAGATGCTTGCGCGGGATCACCCGCCACATGAACTTGACCCGACGAGGCCTCAGTACTGTCGTGAGGAGGAATGAGCCCTCCTTGATCTGATACCACTAGGTAGCTGTGGTTGCTTGGATAAGCAAGCAAGCAAGTAAGTGGCGAGAGCAACACCATGGATCGGGGGGCAGGCTCACTAAGGCAAGAGTCATGGAAAAGACAACAAGTGAGTAAGGAGTGAGCGAGGTGCTAAGTGTCGGTTAACCAGGCCACCCACGCGAGACTCTTGTCGTGGGGCCCGGACGCCACCCAGGGATCGAACCCGGCCCTGGAGCGAGCGAGCTCCAGGAGGTTTCTCACACGCCGGCATAAGCCGGACGTGTGGTCCCAAGGGATCAGCAACCCGGCTCACCAAGCTGGAAGCATGCTCACGTGTGAGAAACCACCCACATCACGAATGTATGTAGGGCATGCACTCCTACAAGTGTGTGCCCCATCCTAGAATGTAGTAGTGTGCAACATCACTACAATTTTGCTCTCCATAAGATTGGTGTTGCCAACTTGGTGTGCTCCATGTTGTATCACAGCTTTGCACCAGAGAGCCTCAATCCAGAATAAACACCTGCAGTGATGATGTGTGTGTGTGTGTGTGTGTGTGTGTGTGTGCGCGCGTGCATGTGTGTA
>SZWC01000774.1:255867-299134 GCA_023375785.1 Penium margaritaceum | reverse complement strand
CTGACAGGCAGTGCGCGGATTTTCTGACCAAGGCTCTGGGTCGTTCGAAGTTTCATGCGGCCACTCGTTCCGTTGGACTCTGCCCCACCCCTATTGCAGGTTGATTCCTCATGTGCCGCCCTGTATGTGCTGTGCCTACTGCTTGTAGCGGCNGTGCGTTTCCTGCTCTGTACAGCGTCAGTGTCTGCATGTGCATGGACGTGTTTCGCCCTCCGGTCATGGGGGAGTGTTGTTGTGTGTGTCGTACACAGCTTACGGTGACCCCTCGGCTCATGTCCATTCACGTGCAGATCCCTGAGACTGGCGACGGCGGCAGCAGACTGGCAGCCGGTGGCGACGGGCGCCCAGAAGACTTCCGTATTTTGTAGACTCGTGCTGTGTCAGAGCACGTAGGCATGCAGCCTATCAGGATGTAGATCTCGTCGACGTGGCCGTTCTGGTTCAAACGGCTCGTTGTTCTGACGTGTCTGCAGGGAATTGTGACCAAAACTGTGTTTTTGCCACTGTTTTGTCCTGCTAGAAAAATAGCGCCGATTGTGCGCCGTGTGTGTGTGCATCCACTAGGTCCGTGGCACTATTTAGGTTGGCCAGACCTCAGTTTTCATTTCTCTCTGCACATTTAAACAGTTGCAGCTTCTGACACTTGTGTTTTGTGTCCCTAGCCAACCCCTTGCTATTCTCACCTCCACCTGTGTGTGCTAGTGAGTTAGCTAGCTAGCTTGCGTTGCCACGCTAGCGACAGCAGTGCTAGGAGCTGTCTCTCACTAGCTTGTACGACTTCCCCCCCTTTTAGCTATTGGTTTTCACACATTTGTCACTTGTACTTTGTTTTGTCCTCCCGACTTGTGTACATCAGCGTGCAAATGACTGACGGCGACAAGCGACGCTGCTGTATTGTTTTCTGTTGGAGCCGACGCACAGTGAGGCCTATGCGTAGTTTGCTGGAGCCTCCTCCCTCCAAAGTGCTTAGCTCCATCGGCAAACCTCCTCGGCAGTCGTGCCGCCGGCAATCAGTGTCACTGCATATGTTGTCTACATGTGTCCAGCATTGTGTTTGAGTAACTGTTGCATTCGTAGCGCCATGTTATGCCTAGGGTCCAAGTTTCATGATTTTTGGGCACTGTTGGCACAGGGGATCAGCGTAAACGCTGCCTGGGTTTAAGCAGGCATAACTCATCATTGTTATTTTCTACCTGATTCTGACCGCTCGACTGCGTTCGCAGCGTCAATATTATGGTGTGGTCCAGTTTTCAGGCACAACAAACGAAGCCCGGGTTTTGGGTTGTCGGCCCATCGAGAAGGGATCATCGAGGAGACCATGCCTGCTAGAGAATAGGTGCATTTTGTGATTGGCTGATTAGCTGAGTAACAAGCTTGACGGAGCTAGGGGCACCTAGAACTTGGAGGGTTCTCCCATTGGTGTTAATTCTCACTTGCTGATCAATCAGTTCTAGTTTTTAGCTGTTTTCTGGCGCTAACTTTGGCGCGCACGTTTCTGAGTGACAACACCAGAGCTCTCACACTTAGACTCTGGTGGAGCATACTCAGGGGGCAGCCTAAGCAACGAGCGTGGGTTCCCACACGCTGCTGCCCCAACCCGCTGCATTACGTTTTCTAGGTTGGTATCAGAGTCAGAGCACAACAGAAGCAGAAGAAGTGACCATCAGTATAGATCCTAGTCAACACCTGCGGTCCCCCATATGGGTTTGTGCTAGGGAAACTCTGCCGGATTTTTTCTTGTAGAGTTAGCCTCGCCTGGTGGCTTTGTCAAAACACTCTCGAAGCGGGGGAAATGCTGTCAAAATGTTTGTAGCAACATTGACCCCGTGATGGTGGTAGCATTTGCGGACCCCGTGGCCGGCGACGTGACAGGCGACGTCGTGATGGCATTGACGCACGTGGCAATGGCGCTGTCAATGAGGGAAATCCCTCATCCCTTTTCCCTCTCTCCTCTCTCTGCCGTGTTAGCACCAGCAGCACAAGTAGTAGTAGCAATAGTAGTAGCGACAAACAGTAGCGGCTAGCAGCAGCAACGAGCAGCGGCTTCTGGGAGCTACAACAACGATGAGCACCAGCAGCTTGTAGTTACATTATCTCACTACAGCATTGCATAGCAACAACAGCTTGCAACATAATTAGCTCGCAGAAGTTGTAGCTCGCAGCTTGAGACAACAACAACAGCAAGCAACACACAGTAGTGAGCAGCGAGTAGCGTGGAGCACCAGCATGAACAGCCTACAGGCTCTAGCGTCAGCCTTGCAGGCTCGATAGATCTAGTAGCCACCATACGCCAGCAGCTCGCAACACTGACGTAGTAGTTAGTGACAATATAACTGCCGACACAATTGCCACAACAACTGCCGCTATAATAGCGACACAAGCAGTAGTTACCGCAGTAGTAGGCGATGTAGTAGAAGCAGCAGCAGTAGCAGAAGCATCAGCAAACGCTGCCGTTCCTTCCACCTGTGCATGCGAGTTCAATAGTCTCCTCTGCCACGCAATACTTGGCGCAACAGTATACCCAGCGCCAATGGCAAAAAGTGATGTCAGTCCTAGGGCCCACTCTGGTTGCTGGCCGCAGGCCAAAGGACTTTGAAACCCCACCACCGCCTCTCTAGGCTGGTGAGCAGTTATGGAGTTGGGAGCTTAGCTTTTGCATCTGGGTACAGGGTGAGGGCCTGTGGTCATACTACATCCTGCCTTTCGGCTCCACCCAGGCCGACCAGGTATATGACGCTCGTCGCGCCGTACGGTGCTCTTGTTCCCGTCGCCCCTCCAGCTGCACATCTCGTTCTTGAGCCTTTCCTCGGCGACCTCACCACGGACGACCTTCCCGACCCCGCAGCGGCATGACACATCCTTACGCGTCCTCATCGCCTTTCCAGCGAGGCCAAGACTAGCCGTCTGCTCCTAGAGTTCTACTCCCTTTGTATGGAAGAGAGTGAGACGGTCACCTCATACTAGCAGCGGGAGGAGGACATCCTACGCCGCCTGCACCACCCCCTCTCTCAGCGCTCGTGACCATCACGTGCAGCACCACCAACGTCTTTGCTGATACCTTCGTCCACTACAACCAGGTCCTTCTCGTCACGATGGCAGCCCAGGGCACCCTCATGCCCTAGACAAACGAGCTCTTTCTCCGCATTGAGGAGGCTCGTCAGGAGTCCCGTGTCCTTCGCACGGAGGCCCTTGTCTCTCGTGTCGTCGCCTCTGTGGCTGTTGCCGCTCCTGCAACAGGTGCGTCCTTCGACGCCTCATCATCCGGCAAGAAGAAACGTAGGGGCAAGAAGGGCAAGGGCCTACAATAGCAGTCGAGCGGATTTGGTGGTAGTAGCTTAGTTCGTCACAAGTGTGGCCAGCCAGGACACGAGTGGTACATGTGTCCGCTCCCGACAGACAAGGTGCGCGTCATCGCCACCATTCGTGTGCCAGCGGGAGCGCCGCATTGCCACCAGTGCTGTGATTGTTGCTGCTCCTGCTATAACCACGCCACCCGCTCCTTTTCTCCCTTCGACTGCTCCGCCGCAGGATCATCTATAGCCGTCAGTGCCCGCTCTTTTGTCCACGGCACCCTCCTCCTCCTTCCTAGAATCCGGTGCCGTCACGCCGTAGTGGATCTACTCCGTCGAACCCCGCACCCGCGAGCGTCAACTGAAGCATTTCATTGCCCTCTAGCTCAAACTGCCTCGCCCTCCTCCCCTGGGAAGTGCGAGTTGCGTCGTTGCTGTTTCCCCTGCCCTGTGTTGCATGACTGAGTCAGAGTTGCGGTCATGCCCTTTACCTTCGTCCGCTCTCTCCCCTGCCATGCCCTCCCCACCTTCTCCTCTTCATGATGATGTCGCCTAGCTGGATGACTGGTTGTCCCGGTTCGCACCCCGGTCCACCACATCTGCGTCTCTTGCCGACTGCCATGTGACCCTCAACGACCTTGTGACACTGGTCTAGGATATGTCGGAGACTTGGATCATTGACTCTGGGGCCACGTATCACATGACGGCCTCACGTGAGGCCTTCAGTGTCCTTGGCCCCGTCATTGATGTCTCTGGTGTTCGGACAGGTTCCGGTTAGGTCTTACCCGTTCGCAGTGTCGGTGTTGTTCATTTCCGTGGCCCTAATGGGGATGTCTTTGTGACTGATGTCCTCTTTTTCCCTGGTCTTGAGCTTAGCATCTAGTCTGTGACTGCCCTTGACTACACTCGCGTGGTGTCGGCACTGTGTCGTTGTGTCTCTCTGGTCGTGTCGTCTTGCATGCCACAGCCTGTGGCAACTTGTGGCACGTGCCGCACTTGTCTGCTTCTCCCTCCGTCCCCTCCCCATCGATTGACGCAGACCACGTATTTGTTACCAGTACACTCTCTCCGCAGGACACATGTCTCGTGCATGGCCGCCTCTTTCACGTCCATTCTACGGCTGTTGACACCATACTCCACACGCAACCAGCCAAGGGCTTTGATCCGGCCTCTTTTCCACTGTTTTGTCCTACTGAGTGCATTGAGTGTGCTCACGGGAAGATGCACCGGTCCACCTACACCATGTCTGCCTCTCGTGCGTCCGCCCTGCTGTACTTGGTCCACTATGATGTCATGGGTCCCCTTCCGACAGAGTGCATCAAGGAGCACGACCGCTATGTCCTAACACTTACAGACGACCACTCTCGCTACCGATGGGTTATCTGCCTTTGGCAGGAGAGCGACATCGCCACCACCATTCGGGACTGGCTTGTTCGTGGTGCGTGAGTGTGGTCGCCCTCTCCGTTGCTTTTGCTCTGATTGCGGCGGCGAGTTTATGGGAGAGACCACACCTTTCCTCGCTTCCCGTGGTGTCCATCATGAGACGTCGGCTCCTTACACGCCAGCCCAGAATGGCGTCTCTGAGCGGTGGAAGCACACCATGGCCAATGTCGTCTGCACCATGCGGGTTGAGTCTGGCCGCTTCGACGGCTTCTACTTTGAGGCCATGACCTACATGACGTGGATCTGGAACCAGATTCCCCATGGACCCACTGCCCATCAATCCACACCATACCAGTACTAGTGTGGCGAGCAAGTGGACCTCTGCCCGGCTCACGTCCGGGGTTGCGTAGCCATCGTGTGGTTTCCTACCCCCCACTAGGGCGACAAGCTCAAGCCTTGCGGCCGGCCCTGCACCTTCGTTGGCGTCTTGCGTCAGTCGAAGGCATGGCGTTTCTGGGATTTGCACTTCATCATCGAATCCAGGATGCTCTATTTTTTGAGGACCTGTTCTCCCGTGACCTCGCTGTCTCCGGCGTGTCGATGTCTCTCACATCACATGGAGGAGTTGTGGGTCCGTCATCCGTCTGGCCGTTTCCGGGGGTCACCTTGTCTGCCTTGCCTGCGTTCGTTGGCCCCTCTGAGCCGGCTGCCCCATCCGTGTCCACCAGCTCCTCCGGACCGGCTGCCCCGTCCGTGTTTGCCAGCTCGTCCAGGCCGGTTGCCCCGTCCATTTCCGCAAGCCCCTCCGGGCCAGTTGCCCCGTCTTTCTCCACCAGCCCCTCGGGACTGGCTTCCCTGTCTATGTTTGCTAGCTCCTCCGGGCCGGCTGCCCCATCTGTGTCCACCAACCCCTCTTGGCCTGCTGCCCCATCTGTGTTCGCCAGCCCCTCCGGGCCTGGTGCCCCGTCCGTTTCCACCAGTAGTTCCGAGCCCGCTGCCCCGTATGTGTCTGCGAGCCCCTCTGGGCCGGCTGCTCCGTCCATGTTTGCCACTCCCTCCGGGCCTGATGCCCCGTCCGTGTCTTCCAGCCCCTCCGATCCGGTAGCCTCGTTCGTGTCTGCCAGCCCCCCCCGGCGGGCTGCCTTGTTTGTGTCCGCCAGTCCCTCCGGGCTGGCTACCCCGCCCGTGTCCGCAAGCCCCTCCGGGCCGGCTGCCCCGTCCGTGTCCACTAGTCCCTTTGGGCACGGTGCCTTGTTTGTGTCGTCACGCTACACACGTGGTCCGGTTGGGAGCCTTTGACCTTGGCCAATAGTGAGCATTGAGGCCGCCTCCTCATGCCCTCGTGCGCCACGACCACCTGTCACCCCGCGAGGCACCTTGTCTCCCGCGAGATCCACTTCCACAGTCGTGAGTAGGGACGCCGACTCCAAGGCATTTGGCTTGGCCACATTTTCAGTTGTCACTGACCTACATCCAAGGTCAGCTTTGGGCCACACCTTACTCCATCAGGAGCACCGGTATGCCATCGCGACCACGCTCTCACATATGCCACCAAGGGCGCGGGATGCGCACGCCCAAACTGTTCGCTCCACGGAGCGACCAGAGGACCCAACCACCCTTCGTGAGGCTTGGGCGTCTCGCAAGGCCGCTCATTGGGAGGCTGCATGCACCGAAGAGCTTGCCGCCATTCGGCAACATCGTCTATGAGCACGTTGACGTCCCTCGCGGCCGTAAGGCCATTGGTGCCAAGGGGGATCTCCAGCGAAAGTTGAAGCTAGACGAATCCTTGGACAAGTACAAGGCCCGTCTTACGGCCAAGGGGTTCGCTCAGGTCCCTGGGATCAACTATGACTACATCTTTGCCCCGGTCGGTCGGTTCTCCACTAGCCAAGCGTTATTTAGCCTAGTTGCCCAGCATGGGTGGGAACTGCATCACATGGATGTGAGCAACGCCTTTCTCCATGGCTCACTGGAGGGCGTGGAGCTCTAAATGGTGCAACCTCCAAGCTTTGACGATGGCTTTGACAAGGTTTGGAAGCTGTGGAAGGCCCTCTATGGCCTGAAGCAGTCACTTTGCTGCTAGAACCAGGAGATCAGTCGTACGCTTCTCAGTGGCAGCCTCCTTTGCAGCTCTGCCGACCACGCGCTGTTCATCAGTCTGCGAGGTCAGACCCTCGTCACTGTCCAAGTCCATGTCAACGACCTGCTCATCGCGTCGTCGGATGCAGCTGCCATCCAGCGGGTCAAGGACCTGTTGCATGCTGCCTATCACATGAAGGACCTCGGGTCACCAGAAGTCTTTCTTGGCATGGAACTTGAGCCTGATCGCTCCATGACCATCCTACATGTCCATTAAGCCGCCTACGTCTAGACCTTGTCCGGGCACTTCGCTGAGGTCCTACCTCTGTGCCGAGAGCATCCTCACCTATGTCGCCTGATAGTTAGACGATGCTCAAGAGCTCTTATCCAGCTGTGGTGGGGGAGCTTGTAGATATGACCATGTATGTACGTGTCATCGAGTTACTGATGTTCCTGACGACGACGCGTCCAGACATTGCGTTCGCCGTCAACCTCTTGGCATAGTTCTCTCAGGAGCCACGTCACTTCCTGATGCTGGTCATCAGTTGTGCTTGCTCCAATCACATTGTAGTCGTGAAGTCAGCAAGGTCTTGACGTGTGAGATGCACTGTCGACTCGTACAAGGTAGTCCTCTAGATGAGGGAAGTCGATGGTTGTCCCTCCATCACCACTGCGCTCTGATGCCAAGTGCTATGCTAGTCGGAAGCGTAGATGGTGAACATGGAAAGATGCAAGGCAGAACATGATTTTAGGATTTTGTGATGCAAGAAAACCCTCATGTGATGAGTAACGCTGGCGTGGCTCGCTACAAAACTGTTTGAATGAGTATTCATCGAGTTTGGTGCAAGTTCGAAGTACACTTACTGCTAAATAGACACTGCTCAAGTGTCCCAATTTGGTGATGGAGATTCACGTGGTTCGAAACCTGTCAAGAGATGCAGTCTGAATTTTGACGATGTCGCCAAGCAACAGAGTGTACTTCTGAGTTTCGGACTTTGAGCCAGGACTTTGGCCATGTCCCTTAGTAACAACCTGTACTAGTGGTGCCGGTGAATCTTATCCACTGGACTCCTCGGCAGTCGTCAGGTGCTAAATCAGCAGATTTACTCTTGTCACTTGTTTGGTGGATTTTCCACCGGCAGTCGAACCACGGCCAACACCTTGAGCTGTTGCGCATACCCATCTTTAGAAGCCCATATCTCCTTCGTTACTTGTCCGATTCCTGTGAAACAACTTCCACCGGATTCAGCAACTCGTCAAATTTTAGGAACTTGAATCCAGTCTAGATTTGTAGGACTCCCTAGGTAGAGTAAAATGTGAAGATTTCACCCTCCAGTCGCTTGTCAATGCCTCCCGGTGTGGCCTTGGAAATTCTAAGGCAGAATAAGACAGCATTTCCCCCCTTGCACCCTCCATTCCTGCTGCTCCTGCTTGCTCTCACTAATCTTCCGCTACACCGTCCAGCCCTTCACATTTGGTCATCCCATGTCCGGCCACATTCATCACCTGTCGATCCACTGGTTGCGCTTTGGTGAAGCAATCCGCAAGCATGTAGTGCGTGCTTTAGTGCTGCAGCGCCACCTGTCCCTTCTTCACCAGCCCCCCTGCGTAATGGTAGCACATGTTGATGTGCTTCATCCTCCTCTGCTGCGTTGGATGTTGGTAAACACAATAGCACATGTGTTGTCCTCCAGCACCACCATTGGCCCTTGCTGCACCACGCCTAGCTCCCCCAGTAACCAGTAAAGCCAGACCGCCTCCTTGACTATTCGGCCAACGCGATGTACTCCGACTGTACTATGGAGGTGGTGACATAGTCTTGTAGTCTGTTGCATAATGAGACCTGAGCAGCAGCAAGGAAGATCCCATAGCCGGATGTGGAATTCCGCTCGTCCACATCGCCAGCGTAGTCTACATCTGTGTGACCAGACACAAAGGGTCAGACCGTCCTTTGCCGTCAAACCTCAGGCACGTGTGCCGCGTTGCCTGTAGATAGTGAAGGATGTGCTTGACCGACTTCCAGTGTAGTAGTCCTGGATCGACCACAAACCTATTCACTTGGGCCATCGTGTAGGCCAAGTCTGGTCGAGTCGCCACCATGGCGTACATGAGGCTGCCAACCGCCAATTCGTAGGGCACCCCTGCCATATCCACTCGCTCTTCTTTTGTTTACGGTGCCATTTCCGCACTCAATTCATGGGTTGTAGAGACCGGACTGCCAACAGGTTTGTAGTCCTCCATGCTGTACCGCTTCTTCACCTTGGCCACGCGTTTGGCCTGTCCCAGCTGAAGCGGACACGCCCTTTAGTTTTGCGTGATGCTCATCTCGAGGTAGTACTCCAGCTCCCCAATGTCCGACATCGGGAATCTGCTGCTCAGCTGCTCTTTTAGCCACTGTAGGCTTGGCAGATCCGTGGAGCACATTATGAGGTTGTCCACATAGAGTGTGATAATGTGGTGGAGCTGTTTGTCGTGCCGCACGTATATGCTTTGGTCCGAGTCAAAGCGCTTGAATGAGTTGTGCCATGAAGTTATCCATCTGATGGTTCTAGAATCTGGGCAATCATTTCTGTAGTTTGCATACCTTGCTCTCCGGCACCTCCACCCCCTCCAGCACCTCCACGTAGATCTCTTTGTCTATGATGACATTGAGAAAGACCGTCTTTACGTCCATTTGGTGGAGCTCCATGTCCTTCGCGGCTGCCACTGCAAGGATCGTCCGAATGCTTGCAAACTTGGCAATGGGAGCAAACGTCTCATTGTAGTGCTCGCCCTGACACTGTGCGTATTCCTGTACCAGTAGGCATGCCTTGTATTTTTCAACCCCACTTTCCTTTGTGAACTTTTTCTTGAAGACCCTGTTTGATCTGTTGAACTTGGCATCTTTCAGCCTGTCAACCAGCTCCCACGTGTCATTTTCCGTGATGGACGCCAGCTCTGATGTGATAGCTGAGTCCCATTTATCCCCTTTGAGCTACATAAGCACCTCTTGCACGGTTTTCGACTATGTTAATTCTTCCAGCAAGCACTACGTCATGCTGATTCACCAACCGGTGCTTGAGTCGAAGCACTTCTCCGCTTTCCGGTGCCTCCCATTGTGGAGCGGCGGTTTTGGTGGTGCATCGTCGCTCAGCTATGATTCCTCCAACTATGCATGCTCCGGTTAATCATCGACTTGATGGCTCCTTAAGGATTTCTCCCACTCCAATGAAACTTCACACGGATGGGCTGTACATCCAGTGGATTTCCACCAACGCCCAATACGTACTCCACCGAGAGTTTGTACCTTGGCAGACTTTGTGCTTTATCCACCGGATCCTTTTGGTGGCTCTCATCACCAACTTGGTTGTCATCAGAGTCTTTCTCCTCGGCCGCCACCGCTGGTGTACGGTCGCGCTCTGATGCTGCATCGTCAACTTCAGCGTCTGCCGGCTCCATCTCATCAAGGAGTTGGAACCACTCCCTTGTCTTTGGAGAGTGCACCACGCCCATGTCCTTGCTGGTGATGTAGCTATGTTGCCCATCAAACTTGACGTCTCGGCTACAGATAACCTCCTCCTTGAGCATGTCTTAGAGCCGGTACCCCTCATGCACACTCTCATAGCCAAGAAAGATATATGGCTTTGCCCGCGGCCTTAGCTTGCTGTCGCACTTCTGTGCAGCCTGCACCATTTTGTTCGCCGTGCACCTGAACACTTTCACGTGCAGCACACTTGCCTTGCGCTCGCTCCAAACGTCTTGCGGTGTATTCCTGCCGCTCTTCCTTTTCAACACCGCTATAGGAGTGAGATTGACGGTGTAGCTCACCGTACACACGGCTTCCATCCAAAAGATTCACGGAGATTCCACATCCACCAACACGGTCCGTACCATGTTTAGCGCCGTCTGGTTTGCTTGTTGTGGCACGCCACTAGACTGAGGCAAATGCGGCGTTACTTGTTCCCATTTTATGCCCTGGTGCGTCATCCACCCACTACAACCCACGTACTCTCTGCCATTGTCGTTGTGTAGTGCTCTTACCTTTTGGTCACTCAGCCTCTCCACCACGGCGACGTACTCCTGTAGCCTGTCCAGGATCTTGCCTTTCCACTTCAGGAAGTACATGTAGAGTTTTCTGCTATACTCATCTGTGAACGTGACAGAGTAACGCACGCTTCTCTTCGATGCCATCTTGAATGGTCCGTACACATCGCTGTGCACGACCTCCAGCAGGTTCGAGGCGCGACTCACGTTCGTTTTGAACGGTTTGTGGTACACCTTGTCCAAAATACAAGGCTCACGCTTTTAGTACATTTATGCATTTGTGACCTTTTCTGCACAGTCAATGATGAGGCCGCGTACCAGCTCGCGCTTTACCATCTCCTTCAGGAATACCGGTGACAATTGCCCCAGTTTTCGGTGCCGGAGCTCTAGATCAGCTCCCCCTCCTTTGGCCAGGTTGACGGTGCATTCCTAAAAGTCTGCTTAATGTATCGCCGGGGGGATCACCTTGGTCTTCACAATGTAGAGGCCTCCCTCGCGCTTAGCCTTCAGCACAGTCTTGCTCCCACCTTCCTTCTGCACGACTATCCCATTTATCTTGAAGAGTAACTCATACCCCTTGTCTGTCAAGCGGCTCAGACTTAGAATTTCAGCCAAGTCAGGTACGTGCTACACGCCCGTGATGACGCGCTGCACCCATTTCCCACCAACCACCACCTCCACGTCCATGTGTCCTTGGCTAGCTGCTGGCTCGACCTTGTTGTTCGCGAACACCATGGGCTTGCTGGACTTGGTGTAGTTGATAAACGTGATCTTCTCGACTTGGGTATGTTCCTCCACTCAGAAGTCAAGGCATCGCCGGTTAGCCTTCTTAAGGTAGTGGTTCTGAGTGCCCTTGAGAAGCTCCTTCTTGTCTTTGGCATCCTTGCCAGTGGTCTTTGCCTCCTCGGTGCACTCACAGGCCCAGTGGCCCTCCTTGTCGCAGTTGCAGCACGCAGATGTCCCTACATGTAGTGGCGGTGCCCCTTGTGCTTCTGGGGTGCGTTTGGATGAGTTAAACGTCAAGTTTGGTGATGGGGATCGATGTGGTTCAAATCCTATCCGTGATCTTGCAGTCGGAATTTTGACAAAGACCTTGAGGAACAAACTGTACTACTGAGTTTCTGACTCTGACCCAGGACTTTGGCCAAGTCCCTTAGTAACAACCTGTACTACTAGTTTCGGTGAATCGTATCCACCTTGACAGTCTTCTGGGGCTAAATGACCAGATGTACATTTGTTTTTTGTTCCGGTGGATTTTACACCGGCAGTTTAACTGAGGCCGACTCTCCCAGCTACTGCGCACACCCCAATTTTGGAAGCCCATATCTCCCTCGTCATTTGTTCTATTCCAGTGAAACAACTTCCACCGGATTCAGAAACTTGTCAACATCTAGGAAGTTAAATCCAATCTGGATTTGGTGGGCTCTCTGGGCAGCTAGAGTATATTTTGAGGATTTTCTCCCTTTAGTGGCTTGTCAATGCCTCCAGGCGCCGCATTGGGCATGCTTAGGAGCAAAACTACAACAATGGTTTCACGATTAGGAGCCGGTTCAGCGTTTCCAGGAGGTGAAAGTGAGTGTAGAAACAAGTGTTGATGGAGTGCGAGATTACAGGGACACAAATTTCCCTAGGGATCCAGCATGTTATCATTCACCATGGATATTCCGTGTGATGCCGAGGTTTTGGCAGGCTTACACTTATAATTCTCCTATGTTTTGGGAGACGTTACATGTAGGATGACAAAAATGAATTCACAAGTCATTGTATAAGACTTCTCTTAGCCCCATCTTGCCTTCTAGATCTCAATTCAAAATCACATTCCTGCTTAGATTCAAAGCCCAATGTAGCCGTTGTGCCACTGAAATAATGGAAAAATGTTTTGCCGCATTGGCATTGGTGTTCAAACCATAGCGAGGGCGCAAGAACTACCACAAAATAAGTTGTGGTTGCACTGACGGCCTCATACAGGTAAAGCAGGTCCACGTTGGCTTGAAGCCGTGGATTTCAGCCTTGCTATTGTGCGAAGTGTACGGAATGGAGAACGACATGTCATGAGGAACCAAGCACGACGTGAGAGGTAGAAGGTGCAACAACATCCATGTATCGGTAGAGTGACGTACTTAACAATACAAAATGAGTGACACAAGTGAGCGTGCATGGATGGGGTGAGCATGGTTGACGAGGCTGCCCACGTGAGAGAGTCTCACATGGGGCCTCAACGCCATCCACAAGTCGAGCCCGACCAGTCGGAAAATAAATTCTGACTAGTGGTTACTCGTGCTTCTGTCAGAAGACCCTGAAAGCATGGCCCGTAGGGATAAGCAACCCATGGTCCCCTAAAAAAAATGCAAGTATGCAAAGAATGAAATGCCACTGCGACCATGAGCATATGTAACATGCATGCACTGTTCTCATGTCTAGCTCATGCTAGGTGACTCCTTGCTATAGATTATCATGTGCAAGAAGTATCCGGCACAGGAGGATCACCTTAGTTAACTCCGCCACATACTTGGTCTCTCCTAGAAGCTATCATGCTGACTGTTTGCCAGATTGTGTCCTTGAGCTCTGAGGCATGCACATGGAGGCTGCATAAAAAACTTATTGAGAATGTGGGAATTTTTCAGTTTCCTGCACGTTGGTACGTGTGAGTGAAGTCAAGAGGTCACTTGCATAGTTCTATGCCCAACACTAACACTCCCCCATGACCCACAGCCGCACAGAACCACTCGCAATATGTAGCTTGCACACAACGAAGTCAGACAAAGGGAGATAGGAGGGTAACCGATGGCATCAACAATGTCTGCTACCTTCACAAGGCCTTGTATGGACTGAATCAGTCACTATGCTGCACAAAAATGGAGATCACATCCACATGAGAAGATGTGCTATTTTCTCAATGCAGTTGACCCAACACTGTTCCTTAGTCCACGGTCGGAGCCTGTTGTAGACATCTTGATCTAGGTAGATGACCTGCTCATTGCCTCCACCAACCCCGCCACTGTGCATTCAGTCAAGGCGCTTATCTAGTTTTCCTAGAAGATGAAGGATCTCGGTTTAGCGAAGGTCTTCCTTGGCATGGAACTTGAGCAGGATGACCAGCGTTGCACTCTCCACGGTTTCCAGGCTGGATACGTCGGCAGTCTAGAGGAGGACTTTGCACTGCTCCTATGTGGTGTTCCCATCTCTTCCACCCCCATGACCCTGGCAGGTGAGAGCCTGTTGTATTCATTAACATTTTCCCAGCTGGGGGAGCCTGTGGATGTGACCAACTACCTCAGTATCATGGGGTTCCTCATGTATCGTGTAACAACCATTTGTGCCAATGTTGCGTTTGATTTCAACGTCCAGTCACAGTTCTCACATCAGCCTACTTCTTGGCACCTTAAGGCTGCTCTATGAGTCATTAGACATACTCTCTCAAAAACCTTTGTTGGGCTGTGCTTTTGTACACACCCCTCAGTTGTCATTGATGGATAAACTGATAGCAACAGGGCTCATGACACAAATGCACAGAGTACATGTGGGTTCATCTTGTTGTTCGGTGGGACTATTGTATGTGGAAGAGAGGAAAAAATGATTATGTGTTGCACAGCTCTCGCGAGGTCGAGTATGTTGCACTTGGTGCAATTATGTGTGAGAAAATCTGGTTGTGTTGCTTGCTTAAGCATGTATGCGTACCCATTCACTCCATCACCTTGCGCTGTGACAACTAGATCACGAAGTCCATTGCCAAGCATGATGGTATGCACCATACACGTATAAAGAACATCATCTTTGTGCTTGAGTGCAATGCAGTAGGAAAAGGTGAGATCATCTAGGTTGACAAGCATCAGCAGCTTGCTGAAATTCGTACAAGGCCCTCCACAATGGAATGTGTAAGTCGACTACACATGCAGTTTGTCTCTTGCATGATTGTGGTCATCCTGGTTGAGTTCCGTGCATTATCAATGTGCGTTCCTTGTGGGGCAAGAATGATTTGTTCACATGCATGTACTCCAACTCACGGTCGGGCTATACAACCAGATCGAGGACACGAGTATTGGTGTAATGACCAACTGGTGCAAAGTTTTGGTCAAAGTCGATGCCAGGGATTTGGGAGAACCCCTTGGCTGTCAAATGCACCATGTAGAAATCAATTGTACCATCAGACCTCATTTTGCACCTGAGGACCCAACAAGCTGAAACTGCCTTGCATCTGCATGGCAAGTCAACCAGCTCAATAGTATCGTGCTGTTTAGGAGTTTTCAGCTCTTCGTGCATGGAGTTCTTTCAAAGATCAGGATGAGCTGAGGTGAGAAAGACCGCTAGCTCTAAAAGAAGTAGCAACATAGATGGAGACTGAGGATTCAACAAAACCTTGGAAATCCTCAACGACCAAAGAGTATCCAAATGATGTGTTTGGATGAACAACATTGACAGCGAGGCCGAGGAAGTCAAGGAAAGTGGACTGGATAGGTTGCATCAGAGGGCTGTGAGGGGCCAGAGTGATTGACACGCTGTGAGGACCATTGTGAGGGAAGTGAATGAAGCCTTCCTCCACAAACCATAGGGCTCAGGATTAGTAGCTGTCCTAGGTTGAGAGGGAAGAGATGCGAGACCTAGTTCAGACCATACTTTCCATGTTTCATGGGACTTAAGTAGGTTTCCAATTTTCTGGCCTGTTATAGGCAAAACATGGTTAGTGTGGATGAATCCGAGCAGTTTTGAGGGCAATGTTTCCTTTGCACCACGTCAAGCGCCAGCAAGCCTTGCTTGCTGGTTGATGGGTGAGAGTTGATTAATGAGTCCCACCTATGACATGGGTACACCTTTTTATTGCAACACCTGTGCCCTTTTCTCTTCTCATGTTGATTTACGGGTTTGGAGCTAGCATTCATTATACACAATGAAAGAAAGCGCTGTTGGTATCTATGGATCCGTGAAATATTTCTCATGGTATCAGAGCCTGTTCAGGGGCCTGAATGGGATGCTAAAGGACGAGGGGCGCAAACCGACTGTAGCGACACCGACGAGCTATGAACACCTGGGTTTTCATGACCAAGTAGTTATCTCGACCCAGTCCTCATTTGCCCCACTTGGTGGCACTCAAGATGGGGGCTGTGGATGTGCTACTGGTGGCAGCCGGGGTCACAGGAACGGTTGCAGGAATCAGATGTGAATTTGTTGCAACCAGACTGGACATGTTTGGTGCAGGTGCCCTTCCCTTCCATGTCAGATGATCGAGAGATAGCAGTAGCAGCAGCAGCCTCAGCGGCAGCAATAGCCTCAGCAGCAGCAACATCAGTAGAGAGAGGCATAGCAACAGCATCAGCCACATTACCAGTTTCTGCCACCACAGTCCTTGGGCGGATATGGACTCCCCGGATCGCATCCCCATCATCCTGTGGTGGCAGCAACCTTTGGACTGCCATCTTAGCATCAGAACCAGCTGTTAACGCCAGCACCACCTGGGTACTATGGACCGCCCGTGCACTACTTGCCATTGTTTGAAACCATTCTAGTGCCTGTCTTAGTGTGGGCCCAGTGGGTGCACGACAATATCGCGACTGCGCATACTACCGACACCTAGGGGGTGACTCCTGCAATTTTCCCTCCTGAGAACACAACACTTTCACCGTCAGGTCCGCACCTCGGGCACAGGCATGTCACCACATTGCACGTCCTTCCTATGAATGAGTGCTCATTTGACATAGCAGAATTACATTACATGTTGCCACATCATCAGTTGTTTGTGTCACTTCATGCGACATAAGATGTGGAGGGTGTGCACACGGGTTCAGGAGAAGTAGTGAGGGCTGAGGGAATTGGGACTGTTGCATTGAAGGAACTTGAGGGAGGAGGGGGGAGGGGGTCATTTTGTTGCCTGGGGTTTTTTATGTTCCTCAGCCAAAGGTGAAGCTACTTGGGGGGGGGGGGGGGGGCAGTTGGATCAACAATCGGGAATTTCAACAGTGACGCAAGCACAAGGATGCATGCCTTTTGATGCACGCGGGCTATTGCTGGCTGATGGGCCTCTACATGCTGACATTCTGTACCATTTGAATCTGTTCCCTGCACTGCCATCCAACCGCCCACAGACACACATCATGACCAAAATATACCCCAAATGAACTGAGCTCATTCATAGAAAATTGGCATACGTCAACACTTAACTGGTCACTGATCTACTAAAACATCAGCCTACACATGGACTCATTCCGTAAGAATTTCCTCACGGCCTTAAGGTTTCTACATGCCTTACATTTCAAGAAGAAAAGGCCCACCGACAGAGTTTTCCTGTGTCTCACCACATTAGTGAGGCACCTCTGAAACTGGTGCACACTGACTTCACTGGATCCATACCAGTCCCTTCTGTCCTATTTGTTTCACTGTCTTTGTTCGCCCTCACAAGAGACTTCATTTGTTTCCGCTGGGATTTCCTGCTCAAAACCAAGGCGGATGCTCAGTGGGCCATCTTGGAGTGGATTCCCCTTAGCGACAGGCTGGGTGTGCACTGCACATATTCTGCATGCATAGGGATGGAAAAGTCTTTGGTTAGCTTGAAGCTGACATTAATACTAGAGGTGTTTCCCACCAAAACACAGCACCACATATGCCCCAACAGAACAGGGTGGCAGAGAGGTGGCATGGCACACTGGGTGATGCTTTATGTACCCTCCTGACCGAGTCTGGCTTGTCCTTCGGGTTTTGGGAAGAGCCAGTCAAGTACATTTCTTGGGTGTGGAACAGGGTCCCTCAGGGGCCTCTCACTAGAATCATCACCCCTTGGGAAAACTGGTGAAATCAGAAGACGGATCTGCATCCCACATGGGTGTGGGGTACAATGGCGTGTGTGCAGTTTCTGACATACTGCGCAACCATAAGTTGAGCCCACGAGGCAGATTGTATGTCTTTGTTGGAGTCTCCCATGCCTCAAAGGCTGGATACTTTGGGAACCTGTAAAACACAAACTTTTGGAAAGTTGCGATGCCTCTTTTCTGGATCACATGCCATACTAGGCTTTCAAGGGGATCAAACATGTGCCTGTGCTGACTGTTCCTGAGCGTTATCCTGAGTATGCAAGTGCCCTTGTCTTCATTTCCACCATGTAGTTGAATGTCCCACAATAATCAGGAGGAAACATTGCCCCAGACCATGCGTCACCAGTCCCAACTGAACTGCTTACCCCAAGTGACCTTGCCAGCACCTATGTGGACTCCTCGGAGCTCCCACCTGGTCTGACCCCTGTGGAAGAGAGTCCTGCCCAGCCAGATCCTGTCCTTCACCCCCAACCAAATGTGGCCAGGACTGATTACAGATATTTCTACCACACAGCATGTACCACACTGCCTATCCCCTCTGAGCCCCTCATTGTTGACGAGGCAAGGGGGTTCCTAGACGCAACAGAGTGGGAAAAGGCAATGGTGGTAGAACTAAAAACTCTTCTTGAGCATGAAGTCTTCAAAGTGGTACCACCACCTCTTGAGTGCAAGGCAATCGATGTGAAGTGGGTATGCAAAGTCAAATGGAGTCTGCAGGACCTACTTGACAAGAGCAAGGCCTGATTGGTGGCCAAGGGATTCCACCAGACACCAGGAAAGGACTTCACATACACATATGTCCCAGTGCACAAGTACACAACAGGTCGCGTGCTGGTAGGAGTTGCAACACTCAAAGAGTGGGAAATTCATCAAATGGATATCAAGAACACATTCTTGAATGGTCCATTGAATGAGGTAATCTACGTGGAACAGCCACCAGGATTCAAAGATGGTACAGACAGAGTGTGGCTTCTCTTGAAGGCGTTGTACGAACTGAAACAAGCCCTGCATTGTTGGAATAAAGTCATTATCCACACACTAGAGGTAGGAGGCTTAAAAAACGTTTGTCTGACTCCTCCTTGTTCCTTCGTTGAGTGAATGGTACCTCGGTTGTGTTGAATGGTATGCACCTTGTCCACTGGCTAGCTGGCTGGTTAGCTGGTTGCACGGAAAGACAAGGCATGCGCTGCTCTATGGAATACGTCCCCTTGGTCTGTTCTGAGGTAGGCCAGGAATGCACTGTGTCAGAAGAATGCAATGAGCGGAGACGGCAAGAGCAGAAGCAGGCTGAAGCAACGGGACATGCACAGGCACGTCAGTTGAATGACGAGAGCAGAGAGGTGCGAGCAGTTCTGAGGAGTTAGTCGCAAAGCTTGAGGGGAGGCGAGGCACCAGAGCTGCGAGGTAGACAGGAGTCAGTGAGAGAACGTGAGAGCTAGGCGAGTGATGGATGACGAGTGCTGAACGAAGGATGACGGAGCAAAGAGCGGTATGCTGGGAATGGTTGGCAAAGGCAGAAGGAGCGAGAAGCGAGCAGAGCGAGAAAACGGCGGTGAAGCCGCGGAACCAAAGGGGAACAGGATGGAGAGAACGTTTCTGGTTAACTTGAGGGAATGAACGTCCTCGGTAAAAAAGGGTAGAACAGGACAAAGCAGCAAAGCAACGGCTTCTTTTCGCTAGCCAGACGCGAGTGAAAGATGTCACATTTTTAGGGGATGTCTTGATTTCTGGTCGAACGGTCACAAACCCTTCTGGCCGTTGGTCAAGTTGGTTCGGTGATGGCCTGGAACCATTATTGAGAACTCGGAGTGACCCAAGAGATGATCCGTCTCGCTGCCAGATTTATTTTTGACACCCCCCTTCAATCTGGCAGAGAGAGAGGATGTTACCTGTGCAAATATTTGCGCTTTTCATCTTCTATTGGAGGGTCCACTCCACTGGTTAGAAAAAAGTTGTGCCACATGGCACTTAAATTGTCTGGGTGCCTGGTCAGAGCCACATGGTCAGTGACGGTTCGGAGTGCTGCACGAACTTGGTGGTTGACGTTTGCATATCTCCGGGTCTGTTCTGTAGTGGCAATGGGAGGCCCAAAATATAGAGGAGAACTCATGAGAGCATCTGTCACTCCAAATCCTTTAAGGAATTCTGGAAAGAGGAGGTCCAGGACTTCAGCAACCCAGCGGTCCACAGTCTCTGGGTTTTCGTAGACGAAGTAGGCAGGATGGACATTGACGCGTCCTGTGAGGGGAGGAAGAATGGTGCGATTGTTGAAGGTTCTTCTGATCCAGTTCTTCCACCAAGCCTGCTTGCAAATGTTATGCCAGAGAAGAGGACCTGTGCGCGGCTCCAGGAGCAGAGGATGGTACGATATGTGCAGGAGGGGTTGAAGCTGCGTACACACAAATCGAAGTGTTTGGTGGTAGGAAGGGGAGTGTGGCTTAGGAAAGGGGTGTTGTTCGTAGTGTCCGAGTAGGAGTGTATCAGCGCGATACTCTGTTTGGGTGTTCCAGTTCCTGGCTTGTAAGAGAATTGCTTCAGACCATGTAGTTGTGTTTTCGCCGAACTCAGCCAGGATGGGGAGTTGCTGGCCGGGTTGGGACTGGGTTTGTGTGCTGAGGTAGACAAAGGAATCTGGGTTGCTGAAGTAGTGCATTCAATGTTTGTCGAGACTAGGGGAGAGTGGAAGGATATGAGTGGTGATGGAGGAGTGGCCGATGGCAAAGGTGCAACTTTGTGCACAACGGTTGTTACAGTGTGGGCTCGGATGCGGCCGGGCGGATTAGTGTGCGAAGCTGGGAGTGATGGTGGGAAGCGGAAATATAGATGATGGTAGAGGAGGAGTGGGCAAAAAAAACGTGTGCTATGGAAGTTTTCGGCGTGGGCGCAGGCCGTCGCGGAGCGGGCGATGCGACAGGGCGGATCCTTGTGCCGAGCGGGCGATGAAAGCAGATGATGAAGGAGGAATGATGAATGACGGAGTGGGTTCAGGGGCGAAACCACATGCGCTGAGGAAGTTTTGGCATGGGTGCAGGTCGTCGCGGAACAGGCGATGCGACCGGGCAGATCCTTGTGCCGAGAAGAAAGCGATGTGAAGGACGGAGGAGCGGTCGATGATTGAGTGGGCGCAGGGGCAAAACCATGTGCGCTTTGAAATAGAGGAGTAGAATGCGGCAAGGGGAAGGCAAGAGCTGATGCGCCACAAGAAATCTGTTGCTGGCGTGGGTGCAGGCTGCTGCGAGGCATGCAGCTAGCTCGTGCAGATCCTTGTGCTGGCCACAGATGCTGATGATGAGGAGGCGGAAGCTGATGATGTAGGAGTGGGCGTAGGGGTGAACCGCGTGCATTGCGGAAGTTTTGGCGTGGGCGCAGGTCGTTGCGAAACAGGTGATGCGACCAGGTGGTTCCTTGTGCCGAGCAGAATGCGATGCGGAGGAGGAGAAACGGATGATGGCGGAGGCGAACAGTCACAGACCCTTCTGGCCGTTGGTCAAGTTGGTTCGGTGATGGTCCAGTACCATTATTAAGAACTCGGAGTGACCCCAGAGATGATCCATCTTGCTGCCAGGTTTATTTCTGACACACTGCCCATAATGAGTATGTCCACTGGAGATCATTATAGGAAACAAAACTTTGTGGCCTAGGTGGGACAGGCACCGGAACTCATGGGTTGCGGGCTCAAACCCCGCGACGGCAACATTTTTCTTCGTGGCCCCGAATGGGACAGGAAGCTTCTAGGAAGCTTACTAGAGCATGCCTTGAGGATGACACTTGGCGGCCTTAGGACGTGCGAAGTAGGACTCTAGGCTGAGGTTGGCTTCCGTGGAGCCACTGCTAGCAGAAGCATTAGCAAATCTATGCAAGTTTTAAAGCATGTACCCTACATGCATCCATTTACAGTTCTTACCTTTGAGACTCCTCCCAGAGTGTCCAACCAACGGTAGAAACTAAAGACCTTGGACTTCGTCAGGTTTGCAAACTGAATGAACCTAAAGTGTGGATCCCTCGTTCGAGGGTGATATGTTATCTTGGTTGAAATACGGAGAGCGGTCGGTGGCCTCCCATGTCAGGACCCGTTTTCTAGACCATTGCTATCCGGCACATTGAGAAAGGGTTATGGGCCCACACTTCTGGTTCTAAGGCACGCTTCCAAGACCGAATCACACGTGGTCTTGTAGGGCACACAGGTACTATAAGGACACAAAGATCAGATGGCTCAATCTACTCTATCCTATCCATCAGCTTCTTCATGTAGGATTCACACACGTGGCAGAGTACGGGACAAGAAATAGCTTTGTCCATGTTGGACAAGACCCTCGAGCCCCAACGGGATACAACTCTACCCCTTCAGAAGGTGGTACGACCCCAAGTCCAATTTCCCACGACGACAATATCGCCTTAGGCGATCATCGACAAGAGGGGTACGCAACGGAACCAACTGCACCTTTGACAACAGTCATAATCAGCAGCCTCATCGACCTCATTGGCATCAATGAAGTAGAGTAGCAGTGAAGCAGAGAAGACAAGAAACCGGCAAAAATGGCGGATCCGACTCAAGCCCGGCTGGAGGTGGGTATGTCCAAATTCATGGGGACAGGTTTTCCCTTGTGGAAATGGTAGTTTGAGATTGTTATGAAAGTGCATGGCTACCTTGACATCTTAAAAGGGATCGAGACAACATCCCCCATTGAGATAGTGACCACGCATTCGGCTGACCTTACAGCATGGAAAATAAAGAACAACATGAGACTCAACACTCCCACATCACAGGATGCATGTTGGATGACAAGGCCTGAGCAAAAATCTCACATGTGCATCAATTGAACGCCCTAGAAAACATACTCTTCATCTTCCAAAGGTTGATGTCGATGAGGGTAAGCAAAGGAGAATTGATACCCACATTTCTGCAGTAGTTCGACAATGTGCTGCAAGAGGTCCAGCAAATGGAATAGAATCTCGACTCCAACATGCGTGCCATGATCCTTTTCATGGCGCTGCAGGAAAGCTAGGGGTCCTTGATCACCACATTTGGCGGTTGGAAGCAGGCTTATCTGACGTATGAGGCTGTCGCCAAACACATTTGCAATGAGTCCATGCGATATAGTGGTAGTGAGGCCAACATTTCAACCTATGCCTCTCGCTTTGGTGGACAAGGTACAAGCTCTTGCTCTAGTCAAGGCAACATCGGAAGGAGTGCTGGTGGAAGGAAAGACAATGGTGGCGGGAAGAGTTCCAATCATCATGGTTGGGTAGGACACATCACACAAAGCCTATCAGCTTTTGGACCAGGTAGCAGGCAAGCTCGTGAGGAGCTGCGACGTTGAGCTTGACGAACGCACCCTTGGAAAGGGAGAGCTGTTGGGACCTGATCCTCGCTCCCAAGGCAGGAGAGTGGATAGTGTTGCTTGAGTCCGGAGACCAAGCACCCGACTACTGGCTCATTTTGCCAGCAAGTGGAGGGAATGAGAGAGCATGTGCGCATGATGACGCAACATCTGACATGGATGTAAATAACGAGGCGACTGGGGCTTCGAAGTCTGACTTGGAGTCCGATAACTCTTCCGAAGACGACGACGACCACACACCACCAGTAGTGGTAGCACCAACAACAACGCAGGAAGCTGCACCAGCACCCTGGCGTAGTTTGTGACCAAAGAAAGCACCTTTGCGGTATGAGGATGATTGGTCTATCCTTAGCTGGTTGTGCATGGCTCAAGGAGAGCCATCGAAAGTGGCGAAGGCGATGAATGCCCTGGATGCTGTGAGGTGGAAGGAGGCAATGGAAACCAAGCCCATGTTCATTGCCCACAATGGCATGTGGGTCCTGGTAGACAAACCCGACAAGGCCCACGTGGTGGGATCCAAGTGGGTCCTCCGAGTGAAGAAGAAGCAAGACGGAAAAGTAAAAATGTTCAAGGTGAGGGTAGTGGCAAAGGGGTTTTCTCAATGCCCGGGCACTTTGGTCAAGCAATCCACAAGTATGTTGTGCGTGCTGTAGTGCTCTAGCACCACCTGCCTCTTTTTAACCATGTCCCGTGCGTAGTGATAACGCACGTCAATGTGCTTTGTCCTCTTGTGCTGCATCAGGTTGTTGGTCAGTGAAACTGAGCTGGTGTTTTCTTCATGCACCACTGTAGACTCCTTCTGCGGCACGCCCAACTCCCCCAAAAACCTGTGGAGCCAGACCGCCTCCTTGACCGCCTTGGCCAGTGCGATGTACTCTACTTCCACTGTGAGGTGGCGACGCAAACCTGCTTCCTGCTACAGCACGAGACCGCTACACCAGCGAGGAAGAACACGTAGACGGATGTGGACTTCTGCTTGTCCACATCGCTAGCATAGTATGCATCTGTGTAGCTGACCAGACGCAAAGGGTTTGCCTGCCCTTTGCCGTCGAAGTTCAAGCGCACATGTCGCGTCGCCTGCAGGTAGCATAGGATGCGCTTGACCACGTGCCAGTGTACTGTCCCTGGATCGGCCACGGACCTGCTCACCTGGCCCAACGTGTAGGCCAGGTCCAGTCTAGTCACCACCATGGCGTACATGAGGCTGCAACCGCCGATTGGGAAGGCATCCCTGCCATATCCTCCCGCTCTTTTTTTTTTGCGGCGCCATTGCCGCACTTAGTTCATAGCACTTGGAGACCGGACTGTCAATTGGTTTGCAATCCTCCATGCCGTACCGCTTCAGCACCTCAGCCACGTATTTTTCCTGCCTCAGCTCAAGCGTGCATGCCCTTCAGTTCCGCGTGATGCACACCCCAAGGTAGTACTCCAGCTCTCCCATGTCCGACATCTGGAATCTGTTACTCAGCTGCTCTTTTAGCCGTTGTAAGCTCCGTAGATCCATCGAGCACAAAATCAGGGCGTCCACGTAGAGTGCGACGATCTGATGCAGCTATTTGTCGCGCCGCACGTACACGCTGTGATCTGCCTCACAACCCTTGAACCCGAGTTGTGCCATGACGCTATCCATCTGTTGGTACCAACATCTGGGTGATTGTTTTAGCCTGTATAAGGACTTCCGCAGCTTACACACCTTGCCCTTCGCCGCCTCGACCCCCTCTGGCACCTCCATGTAGATCTCTTTGTCTATGATGCCGTTGAGAAAGGCCGTATTTATGTCCATTTGGTGGAGCTCCATGTTCGTCGCGGCCGCCATCGCAAGGATGGCCCAGATGCTTGTGAACTTGGCGATGGGAGAAAATGTCTCATCGTAGTGCTCGCCTTTATGCCGTGTGTATCCCTTCGCCATGAGGTGCGCCTTGTATTTGTCAAATGCACCTTCCTTTGTGAAGTTGGTCTTAAAGACCTACTTTGAGCAGATGAGTTTGGCATATTTCACCCTGTCAACCAGCTCCCATGTGTAGTTTTCCGTGATGGATGCCAGCTCCAATTTGATGGCTTTGTCCCATTGATCCCTTTTGGGCCGTGCAAGTGCCTCTTGCATGGTAGTCGGCCCCGTTGATGCAGCCAACATGCACCGCGTCATGCCGATCCATCGACCGGTGCTTGCGTCGAAGTGCTTCCCTTCTTTTCACTACATCCCGCTATGGCGCGGTAGTTTTGGTGGTGCATCGTCACTGTACTGCGATCCCTCTGACTCAGCACGCTTTGGTGATTCATCAACCTGACGGCTCGCCAAGGATCTCTCTCGCTCCGGCAAAACATCGCCTGAACGACTGGCACATCCAGTGGATTTTCCACTGACTCCCGATGCACACTCTACCGAGATTGCACGCCTTGGCACCCTCGGTGCCTCATCTGCCGGATTCATCTAGTGGACCTTCTTATCACCTTGATCATCATCAGAGTCCTCCATGTCGGCTGCTACCCCTGTTGCACCTTTATTCTCTGATGCAATATCCTCAACTTTGGTATCCGCCGGCTCCTTCTTGTAGTCAAGGAGATGGTGCCACTCCCTCGTCTTTGGAGAGTCCACCATGCTCACTTTGTTGCTGCTCATGTAGCTCTGCTGGTCGTCAAACTTGACGTCTAAATTGCAAATAACCTCCTCCTTGCGCATGTCTTAGAGCCTGTACAACTTATGCACCCTCGCATAGCCAAGGAAGAGAAATGACTTTGCCCGCGGCTCCAGCTGCTGTCACACCTCTGCGCAGCTTGCACCATCGCATGTCCCTTACACCAGAACATTTTCAGGTGTACTACACTTGGCTTGCACCCACTCCAAACCTCCTGCGGTGTCTTCTAGCCACTTTTCCCCTTCAGCACCGCTGTTGGGATGAGATTGATGGTGTAGCTTGCCGTAGGCACAGCTTCCACCGAGAAGCTTCGCGGCAATTCCGCATCCACCAACATGGTCCATACCATGTTCAGCAGCGTCTGGTTAGCCCGCTCCACCATGCCATTTGACTTAGGCGATTACGGTGTACGCTGTTCCCATTTCATGTCCTGCTGCTTCATCCACTTAGGACAGCCCATGTACTCTCCGTCGTTGTCGCTGCGTAGCACTGTGACCTTCCGGTCAGTCTGCCTCTCCACTGTGGTGACATACTCCTTCAGGCGTCCTGGACCTTGAAATTCCGCTTCATGAAGCACACGTAGAGTTTTCTTCTGTAGTCATCAATGAAGGTGACGAAGTAACACGTGCCGCTCTTTGACGCCATCTTGAATGGTCCGCACACGTTGCTGTGCACAACGTCCAGCAGGTCCGAGGCGCGATTCACGTTCCCGTTGAACGGTTTGCGCCGCGCCTTGCCCAAAATGCAAGGCTCGCAGTTTTTGTGCTTTGCTGTATCTGTCGCCTCTTCCGCACCCTTGATGATGAGGCTGCGTACCAGCTCGCGCTTCGCCATATCCTTCACGACTGGTGAAGGATATTGCCCAGGCGTTGATGCTAGAGCTCCAGGTCAGCTCCCCCTCCTTTGTCCAGGTTAATAGCGTGCTCCTGCAAGTGTGCTGAATCTGTCGTCGCGGGGATCACTTTGGTGTCCACGATGTAGAGGCCTCCCTCGCGAGTAGCCTCTAGCACGGGCTTGTTGCTACCGTCTTTCCGCACGCCTGCCCCTCTTCTCGTAAAGAGCACCTCGTACCCCTTGTCAGTCAGGCGGCTGACACTTAGAATGTCAGCCAACCCGGGTACGTGCTGCACATCCTTGATGACGCACTACACCCGGTTTCCACCAACCACAACCTCCACGTCCACGTCTCCTTGGCCAGCCTTCGTCTTGACCTTGTCGTTTGTGACCACCAAAGATTTGTTGAACTTGGTGTAGTTGATGAACCTTCTCGACCTGAGTATGTGTTGGAGAGATGATCCTCACCATGGCAGGAGTGACTCTTAAAAGGAACACCAAGAAGACAAGCCCAAGTGGCTTAATGATGTCCACCTCTAGAGACAGGGGCCTGGGTTCAAGTCCCACACGATGAATTTCTGCCCTGCCTCAAGGGAAGTGCAAAATAGATGCCACGAAGCTAGCTCAACCCCTAGAGCTCCTCCTTGAGTTTTGAGAAGGCTAAGGTAAGGTCCAGGAAGGTGGCATACCTTCTAAAAGGGGTGACTTGTCCTACGAGGCATTTAGAGGTGTCTTGGTCTTCCCGATACTTTCCCACCCCCTAGAAGCAAGCTGAGGAATCTAGGAAGGCACAAAAACTTCTAGAGGAGGGAAGGGATGCCTTCCTAGGTGGGAAAAAAGACAGCCTACTAAGGGACACTGTAGAAGCCATAGATATGAGCTAGGAATCTGCTAGGAAGCTTCATATCCGGCATGATTTGGTGTTCTCGAAAGCTTATATCAGTGGCTATGAAATTCCACTACTTTTGAGCCCTGATCAAGAGTTCATTCTCAGTTAATTGAGGCCAAAACTATTGCCACACTCTCTGACCAGTTTCTGCCATCCTTAGAACCTGTTGCCTCCACAGTTTCAGTCTCTCCAAAAACAGTTGGTGGTGTGAACCAGCCACTGCTAGGGACCCTCCAGGGTGTACACTCACCCTCAGGCCAACAAAGGGTTATGGGTCTACGCCGTTGAGAGGTCCTAAGCCTCATGCCTCCTAGATCAAGACATGGCTGCCAATGAGCAAGAGCGGAGTCTCACTGTCCTTAGGTTTCATGGGACAGGCTTTGCCTTATGGATGTGGCAGTTTGAGGTCTTCCTCGACGACAAGGGACTGCTTAAGGTCATGAAGGGTGAAGAGACCGCTCCACCGGAGACTGCAATGGCTGAGGTAAAGGAGGCATACAAGAAGCGCAGCAAAAAGGTGTTGGCGCTTCTTCTGTCTGCGTTCTGCCCGTCCCAACTTGGGCACATCCAAGGATGTACCCTGGCCGCAAAATCATGGTCAAAACTCTGCTCCATCTACCAGTCGAGCAACCTCGCCAATCAGCTCTTCATGTTCAAACGGCTCGTCACCCTCCGAGCCAACGAAGGTGACAACATCATGGAGATCATGTAGCAGATTGAGTCAATCGCAACGGAGTGCGTGGCCACAGGTTGGGAGGTTGACTCTCAGCTACAAGGTATGATCCTCCTTCTAGCCTTGCCGGACAGTTAGAGTCCTATGATTACAGTCCTTGGTAGCTAGCCTTCCGACAAGCTGAATTACTCGAAGTTTTCTGAGTACATGCACAATGAGTGGATGCAACGTGGTGGTCAAGAGAGTGTAGCGACATCAAGTTCGGCTTACACAGTTCACCCTCGCAGTGGAGGCCGAGGCGACAAGTAGAAAGGTGCCAAGCAGGGCATCAAGAAGGGTGACAAGAAGGGGAAGTGCTTCAACTGCGGCAAGGAGGGCCACTATGCATGCAACTGCCCCAAGAAGAAGCCAGACCGGTTGTAGCACAGCGGGAAGAAAGACGAGTAGGCCCTCATGGCGTACAACTCCATAAACTTGAGGGATCTGGGAGTTGCAGTTACTGACTCTGGATCAGGCCACCACACCCAATGCAACAGGGCGGCATTTATCACCTACGACGCCTCGGAGAGACGTAAGACGATGGCCAATGGAAAAACAGAGGTGGCCGCCGGTGAGGGTAACGTCCGCATTGAGTCCATTGTGGATAGAAGACCTGTCACGAGCGCAATCCATGACGTGCTCCACATGCCCAACTTTGGGGCAAACCTGCTCTCCGTCAGCCGCCTCACTGACAAGGGACTTGAGGTGCTCTTCAAGAAAAATGAGGCCGTCATCCATGAGGAGGGCAAAGGCAAGGTGATTGCATGCGCCAAGAGGGAGGACGACTTGTACCCGCTACGCGCCAAGATCCTAAGCAGTCGTGCAGGGTCCAACGCCGCCAACCTTGCAACGAAGGATGAAGGAGACCTGGACACATGGCACCGCCGACTTTGCCACATTTCTCCATCAATGGTGAAGGAGATGGCAAAGAGAGAGGTGGTGCGGGGTCTCCAAATCAAGGGCCTTAATGGAACCAAGGAGACTGTGTGTGAGCCATACGTCATCGGCAAATCAACACGGCAGCCGTTTGAGGCCAAGGGGATGTGTACATCAGCCAAGTTGGTAGTGGCACACACAGATGTGTGTGGACCACTTGAGAGCTCCATCGGTGGAGCTCGCTACTTCCTCACCTTCATCGACAAACAGAGCCGTAAACTGTACCTCTACCTCATGAGGCGGAAGAGCGCAGTCTTTGCATGCATGCACGAGTTTGTGGCTGATGTTAAGCAGCAGTTGGAGTTGAAGGTGAAGGCGTTCCGGAGTGACAACAACGGTGAATATGGGGGCTGCCTTGGGTGCATGAAGAGCAAGGGGATTGAATGGCAGAGAACAATTCCACACTCCCCGCAGCAAAACGGCATTGCAGAGAGAGCAAACCGTACAATACTCAATATGGTGCGGTCTATGTTGAGTGAGGCTGGCCTTGCACAACGGTATTGGGCGCAGGCAGCAAGAACAACAGCATACATCATGAATCTCATGCCAACCAAGCCACTGAAGGACAAGGAGAGCAAGTTGTGGAAGACTCCACAAGAGGGGTACAGTGGAAGGAAGCCAGAAGTGGGTCACTTCTGCACATTTGGTTGCATTGCACATGTAGTGGTACAGGCACGTGAGGGGCTGAGCAAGCTAGATCCACGTACCCGCGTGTGTCTTTTCCTTGGGTATGAGAGCGGAAGCAAGGCGTACTGGCTCTTTGACCCAAGGAGGCAGCAGATTGTGTAGAGTCACGATGTCACGTTTGACGAGAAAAGAAGTTGGACGGAAAAGGACGCAGGTCTCTCCAAGAGGGGGGAGTGGCTGCCACTCCTCGAGGGAGAGATGCCAGAGGACTTTAATGAGGGTGACGTTCTCGCATCAGCACCAACAGGAGAGGATCGCCCAAAGGATGGGCGAGCGGCAGTTCGGCCAGTTCGGATGAGGAATCCGAAGCACCGGAGATGGACGCGGAGGCGGGGAGTCCACCGATGTCTCCAAGATCTCCAAGAGAGGGGGAGCAGGCGCTTGGAGAGGATGGCGCCGAAGGGGACTACAACAACAACAACCGAATCAACAGCCCCGCAAGAGTAGCCGTGTGCAAAGAAGGACAAAGAGGTACGATGCCGAGAAGGATATTTGGACTGGGTTTGCACAAGCCTTCTTCATGCAAGAGGAGCCTCAGTCTGTGAAGGAGGCACTGTAGTAGAAGGATGGGGCTAAGTGGGAGGGAGGAATAAAATGTGAGCTCGCCTCCCACAAGGAGAACGACACTTAGGAGCTGGTTGATCGGCCGGAGGGCAAGAAAATTATCTGCTCCAAGTGGGTCTTCCGGATGAAGCTCACAAAGGAGGAGGAGGTGGAGCGGTACGAGGCGCGGCTGGTGGCAAAAGGGTATGCCCAGAGAAAAGGGGAGCACTACGAAACCACCTTTGCACCAGTGGCTAAGTTCACCTCCATCCGTAGTATCCTCTCGGTAGCAGTGGCACACGACTATGAAATCCACCAAATGGACGTCAAAACTACATTCCTCAATGGAAACGTGGACAAGGAAGTCTATATGGAGGTGCCGTAGGGGGTGGATGCGCCGCAGGGGAAGGTGTGCCGGCTTTGCGAGGCGCTCTATGGAC
Organism: Penium margaritaceum; assembly: GCA_023375785.1. Classification (NCBI taxonomy): domain Eukaryota; kingdom Viridiplantae; phylum Streptophyta; class Zygnematophyceae; order Desmidiales; family Peniaceae; genus Penium; species Penium margaritaceum. The sequence continues at coordinate 268,540 of SZWC01000774.1, read as the reverse complement.
TAAAGCAAGCTCCACTCATGTGGTACCTCAAGATGGACAGTTTCATGCGTGAGCTTGGCTTCAAGCGATGCGAGGCGGATCACGGTGTATATGTGCATAAGCAGCCGGGGCTCTACCAAATTGTTGTCCTCTGCATGGATGACCTGATCCTTGTGTCTTCGGATAAGGGGGAGCTCAAGAGCCTGAAGGAACAGCTTGGTAGCCGGTTCAAGATGACGGATATGGGCAAGCTAGACTACTATACAGGCATCGCCATCAAGAGGGACCACAAAGCACTCACTCTGGAGACGGGACAAGAAAAATATGTGCAAGAGGTGCTCCGCTTCTACAACATGGAGGAGTGCAACCCCATTGGCACGTCAATGAAAATGACATGTGAGCTGAGCTTGAGCATGGGCCCGAGTACGGAGGACGAGAAGGAGGACATGGCTGGAGTACCGTACCAGTCCATAGATGACAGCATAATGTATGCCATGGTGGCGACACGGCCTGATCGTGCCTTTGCGGAGGGACAAGTGAGCCGCTATGTTGCTAATCTGGGGCTGCTACATTGGCAAACGGTCAAGAGAATCCTCCACTTCTTGAAGGCGATGACACAGTCGCAAATTGTGTTTGGAGGGGGAGCCCGGACTTACTCCCTCGAGTTGGTTGGCTTCTCAGACGCTGACTAGGCAGGTGATATTGATGACCGCAAGTCAACATAGGGCTATGTTTTTATGCTTGGTGGTGCAGCGGGGTCTTGGGCAAGCCCGAAGCAGGACCGTGTGGCGTTGTCCGGCACTGATGCAAAGTATATTGCGCTCGTGGAAGCTGCAAAGGAGGCGCCATGGCTGTAGCGATTGCTCATGGCTGCGGATGCCGCAAAAGAAGCCGACGGTCCTCAATGTTGACAACATGAGTACCATCAGCCTGACCAAGAACCCTGTGCTACACTGGAGGACCAAGCACAAAGAGATCCGGCATCAATTTGCACTAGACCTCGTTACAAAGGGTGATGTGGTGCTTGTGCAATTTTGCACAAAGCACATGCTTGCTGATGCCATGACAAAGGCGCAACCCTAGGACAGGCATGATGCTACTTGCATGGAGCTTGGGCTTTCCCAAGCCTCTTGAGTTGCAGGTTAAGCATGGAAAACTACCATGGGTGACGTGCAAGGGGGAGATTATTGGAGAGATGCTCCTCACCATGGCAAGAGGGACTCCAAAAAGGAACATCAAGAAGACAAGCACAAGTGGCTAAGTGGTTAATTGTGTCCACCTCTAGAGACAGGGCCCCGGGTTCAAGTCCCAGAAGATGATTTTCTGCCCTACCTCAAGGGAGGTGGAAAATAGATGCCAGGAAGCTAGCTCAACCTCTAGAGTTCCTCCTTGAGTTTGTAGAAGGCTAGGGTAAGGTCCAGGAAGGTGGCACACCTTCTAGAAGGGGCGACGTGTCCTACAAGGGATCTAGAGGTGTCTTGGTCTTCTATATACCTTCCCACCTCCTAGAAGCAAGCTGAATAGTCTAGGAAGGGGCAGAAACTTCTAGAGGAGGGAAGGGATGCCTTCCTAGGTGGGAAAAATGATAGCCTACCAAGGGACACTCTAGAAGCAATAGAATCTGCGAGTAAGCTTCAAATCTGGCATGCTTTGGTGTTTTAGAAAGCTTATATCAGTCAGTGGCTATAAAATTCCACTACTTTTGAGCCTTGATCAAGAGTTCATTCTCAGTTCATTGAGGCCAAAACTATTGCCTCACTCTGACCAGTTTTCTTCCATCCTTGGAACCAGTTGCGTCGACAGTTTCAGCCTCTCCACAAAACAGTTGGTGGTGTGAACTAGCCACTGCTAGGGACCCTCTAGAGTGCACACTCACCCTCAGGCCAATTGTATGCTCCTCCGCTCCGGAGCCAAGGAATCTCTGGCTCGCCTTCTTGAAATAATGGTTTTGAGTGCCGTTCAGGAGCGCCTTCATGTGTGTGGCGTCTTTACTGACGGCCTTTGCCTCCTCGGTGCACTCACGGGCCCAGTGGCCCTCCTTGTCACAGTTTTGGCATGCATCCTTCTTGGCACCTTCTTGCCGCCACCATGTCTGCCACCTGCCTTGGCCCCGCTTCCACCACCACGCGTTTTGGTGACGAGGGCCGATAAGGACGACGAGGACTCCCCGTAGCTACATCGCTGCACCTCGTTTCAGATGTACTCTGCGACTATGCCATAGGTGAGCTTGTCCTCTGTCCATCCTTCCAAGACGGTAATGAGAGGACTCCAACTATTAGGAAGGGCCATAAGGAGGGCCATTACCTGCAGCTACATGTGGATCTTCCACTCCACGTCATTACATTGTGAGACTAACGCCTCGATTTGCTGCATTGCGGTGATGACATAATCTCCCTCCTCTACTCTCACCGTCAGGAGTCGCTTCATTGCAAAGATTTTGTTTGCCAGCGACTTGAATTGATGGATGACATAGAGTTTTTTCCAAGCCTCGGCTGCCAGCATGTAGCCCTGGAAGTAGCCCCACTGCGACTCGGCCGTCTCGGACACCAGCAGCATGAGCACTTCTGTGTTCTTCTTTGTGGAGGCCTCCTTCTGCGCTTCCGTCACCGTCGCTTTGTGAAGGACTTGCGTTCCCTTCATGACCCCCAGCAGCGCCTTATGCGCGAGGTGCAACTCAAAGTGCCACCTCCATAGCCCGTAACCAGGGCCACTTGCATAATTCTGGATGGGGCTGCGTCTCCTTCTGTGCCATTTGTGCAGTCTTCAACTTCGGGACCTCAGAGCTTGACGGTGATATTGTCCCAAACGATGATCCCGTCCGCCACGAAAGCCGTGAGGGATTTGTGAAATGGTCACGGCCGTGGGCCCATAACCCTTTATCAGAAACTGGGGTGTAGTTCCAACAACGCTTGATGGGTCTTTTGTGCTCACGGCTACTTTTGTGCAGATTTTGAGTCAAAGCCTGAGCTTTCTGGTTGCCTCACGCTATGTTTCTGTGAGTTGAAGAGTTTTGTGATACAGTCACATTTTTTAGGGAATTAAGTGATTCTGCATTAGTTTTTGAACATGGACATGATCTAAACATTTGTAGGAGTACTCATGAGCTCTCCAACGCACCTAACCGTGGGCATTTTGGATCACTATAGCTCCCACTACATCAGCCGAAGTGAAGCATCCCAAACCAGCCGCTCAGTGAGCGACGCGCACCACGTTGCCCGCCGAGGCGCCCTTACACATCAAGGACCCCTCAAAATGCCATTCCAGAAGCGCAAATGTCCCTACATCTAGCGGTGGTGCCCCTCACACCTTTGGGGTCTGTTTTGATGAGTTAATCATCGTGTTTGGTGATGGGGATTAATGTGGTTCGAAACCTGTTCACAGACCAACACTCAGAATTTTGACCCCCCGAGAAACAAACTGTACTACTGAGTTTCGGACTCCGAGCTAGGATTTCGGCCAGGTCCCTCAGTAACAAAACTGCACACCTGAAACCTGGCGGATCATCCACCGGACGCCTCGGCAGTCCTTCCGGAGCAAAATCCCCAGATGGCATTTGGTTACTCGTTCTGGTTAATTATTCACTGGCAGTCGAACCGATGCTAGCTCCCAAAGCCGCCGCGCACACCCCAACTTTGGAAGCCCATATCTCCCCGTTACTAGTCCGATTCCGGTGAAACATCTTTCACCAGACTCAACGACTCGTTGTATCCAAGCAATCCTCAAGTTGCCTTATCCATCGCTGAGAAATTTCCTCCCTCTCTGGCGGCTCATCGGCACCTCCAATCGCTACACTTGGGCATACAGAGGGGCAAATCTTTAACAGTATGTCCCCCTGGTCTGTTCTGAGATAGGCCAGGACTACACTGCCCATAATGGGTATGTCCCCTCGAGATCATCATAGGAATCACAGCATTGTGGCCTGGTTGGGACAGGCACCGGTGCTCGTGGGTCTCGGGCTCAAGTCTTGCGACGGCCGCTTCTTTCTTTATGGCCCAGAATGGGACCGGAAGCTTTTAGGAAGCTTACTTGAGCCTGCCTTCAGGGTGATACTTGGCGGTCTTAGGACGTGCCAAGTTGGGCTGTAGGCTAGGGTTGGCTCCTGTGGAGCTACTGCAAGCAAAAGCATTAGCAAATCTCTACACGTACAAAATCCTTTACCCTACATGCATCCATTTACAGTTCTTGCCTTTGAGACTAAAGACCTCACAGAGTGTCCAACCAAGGTTAGAAACTAAAGACCTTCATGCGGACTTCGTGAGGTTGCAAACTGAACGGACCTAAAGTGTGGATCCCTCGTTTGAGGGTGATAAGCTATCGTGGTTGAAACACCAAGAGCGGTTGGCGGCCTCCCATGTCGGGACCTGTTTTCTAGACTGTTGCTATCCGGAACATTGACAAAGGGTTATGGGCCCAAGGGTTATGGGCCCACACTTCTGGTTCTAAGACACGCTTCTAAGACCAAGTCGTGGGTGGTCTTGCAGGGTCACAGGCACAATAGGGACACAAAGATCGGACGGCTCCAATCTGCTCCATCAGCTTCATTGGCTTCTTCAGGTAGGGTGTGTGCACGTGGCGGACTAGGGGACGAGGAATAGCTTTCATTTTGGACAAGACCCTTGATCCCCAACGGAATAAAGCTATACTCCTTTAGAAGGTGGTACGACCCCGAGTTTGTTTTCTATCGACAAAACCATTGCCTTAGGCGATCATTGACAGGAGGAATATGCAACGGAACCAACTGCACCTTTGACCACGGTCACAGTCAGCAGCCTCATTTGCCCCATCGGCCTCAACGAAGCAGAGTAGCAGCAAACGAGAGAAGACAAGCTACCGCCAAAAATGGGGGATCCGGCTAAAACCCGGCTTGAGGCGGGTATGTCCAAATTCACGGGAACAGGTTTTCCCTTGTGAAAATGACAGTTTGAGATTTTCATGAACGTGCGTGGCTACCTCGACATCTTAAAAGGGATCGAGACAACACCCGTTGATGCGACAGTGACCACGCATGCGGCTGACCTTGCAGTATGGACAACAAAGAACAACATGGCTCTCGCCACAGTTGTGACATCCATCAACGAGACTCAACACTCCCACATCACATGATGCACGTCGGCTGCCAAGGCCTACGCAAAACTCTCATACGTGCACCAATCAAACGCCCTAGTAAACCGACTCTTCATGTTCCAAAGGTAGATGTTGATGAGGGTGAGCGAAGGAGAACTGATCCCCGCATTTCTGCATTCGTTTTGCAACGTACTGCAAGAGGTCCAGCAAATGGAATGGAATCTTGACTCTAACATGCGTGCCATGATACTTCTCATGGTGTTGTCGAAAAGCTGTGGGTCCTTGACCACCGTGTTTGGCGGTTAGAAGGAGGCAGATCTGACGTATGAGGCTGTCACTGAGCATGTTTGCAACGAGTCCATGCAACGTAGTGGTAGTGAGGCAAACATTTCTGCCTATGCCACTCGCTTTGGTGGACAAGGTGCAAGCTCTCGTTCTAGTCAAGGCAACAGCGGAAGCGGTGGCGGTGGAGGGAAAGGCAATGGTGGTGGGAAGAGTTCCAAGAAGCCCCGCAACTGTCACAACTCTTGCAAGGCTGGGCACAAGGCTAGGGACTGCTATAGTCCTAGGAAAGAAGGCAGGAACAAAGGTGGAAAGGAGAGGAAGGAGCTTACCAACATGATGGCTGAAGGATTTCCCCTGAAGTGGGCAGTGCTCCTTAGGCCAGTGGTATTTACCCTTGACTTGGGCACCAACCACCACTCCTAAAAAGAGAAGGGTGGACATGGTCTCCATGGCCAAATCTGACATGCGCATCAAGTGTGCAAACATCGGCATCATCCAAGCCATGGGCGAAGGGAAGAAGGTGATCACGTTCAATGTGAACGGTGCCGCGAAGGAGATCAATCCTGAAAAGGTGGTGTACATGCCCTCCTTCGCAGCGAACCTGCTGTCTATCTGAAAAATCAGCAAAAACAACATGTAGTGGTGTTCATCAACACAGCCGTGGCCCTAAAAAATGAGGACATCAAAGCTTTGTACACAAAAGACAACCTCATGCTTCAAGTTCCAAGAGTCGACGCCCTCTACGTGCTTGAAACCAAAGTCACAAAGGAATCAGATGAGGGACTGGCATGTGCTACCAAAACAGTGGCTTCGAAGCCAAAGGATGCACCGCCGGCGAAAACTACGGTCGCCACATCAACCAAGGACACTGAGGGTGAGCTATGGCATCGGCGATTTGGCCACGTGGCCAACAGCACGTTGCAAAAGATGCAAGATCAAGAGGTATTATGCAAAATGGAAGGGTGCACCATGAAGCATGGAGAAGGGTGTGTGTGTTGTGAACCATGCCTCCAAGCAAAGGCAAAGAAGAAGTCGTTTGGGAGAGGAGGTCAATGAGCGGAGAATGTCTTGAAACTGATGCACAGTGACGTGTGTGGACCCTTTTGCACAACGTCTAATGGAGGAAGAAAGTACTTCCTGACCTTCATCGATGACCACAACGGCAAGTTGTGGATCTACTTCCTCAAAACAAAGGAAGAGGTTGAGGAGATGCTCCTGGAGTTCGTCGCCATGGTAGAGCGGCAAACGTCCGAGAAGGTGAAGACGCTCCAAAGTGATAACGGGGGTGAGTACCAGGCATGCAAGCCTTGGCTCAAGCGTCATGACATCGTCCATGAGCAAACCACCCCTTACAACCCCAAAAGCAATGTCGTCGTCGAGAGGATGAGCAAGACCATACTCAACATGGTGCAAAGCATGCTCTTTGACACCAAGCTCCCACCTCAATTTTGGTCTGAAATTGCAACAACGGCCTGCCACCTCTTGAATCTCACACCATCAACCGCCTTACAAAAGCGTGGAAAGGAGCAGAACAAGGAGCTGAAGACCCCACAAGAAGCATGGTCGGGAAAGAAACCCAATGCCTCTCATCCGAAGGTGATCGGGTCAACTGCATGGGTCAAGATCCAGTCGGGAGAAGGTGGAGGCAAGATGGACACACGTTCCAAAATGTGCGTCATGGTTGGGTACGAAACATCACACAAAGCCTATCGGCTTTGGGACCAAGCAGCAGGCAAGGTCATGAGGAGCTGCGACGTTGAGTTTGACGAATGCACCCTTAAAAAGGGAGAGCTGTTGGACCCGATCCTTGCTCCCAAGGTGACAGAGGGGATGGTGTTGCTTGAGTCCGGAGACCAAGCACCTAACAACTGGCTCGCTTTGCCAGTAGGTGGTGGGAATGGGAGAGTAGCTGTGTAGGATGATGAAGCATTTGACATGGACGCAGATACTGAGGCGTCCAGGGCTTCTAAGTCTGACATGTAGTCTAATGACTCTTCTGACGACGACGACACACTAGCAGTGGTGGTAGCACCAGTAGCAAAGCAGGAAGCCACACCAGCACCCTAGCGCAGCTTGCGAGTACAGAAAGGTATGAGGACAATTAGATTGGCCTTAACTGGTTGTGTATTGCTGAGGGAGAGCCATCCACAGTGGCGGATGGATGAATGGCGTGGATGCGACCAAGTGGAAGGAGGGAGCGGACAGGGAGCTCGCGTCCATTGCTGAGAACGGCACGTGGGTGCTAGTGGATAGACCTGACAAGGCTCACATTGTGGGATCCAAGTGGGTTCTTCGACTGAAGAAGAAGCAAGACGGCAAAATCGAAAAGTTCAAGGCAAGGGTAGTGGCAAAGGGGGTTTTCTCAACGCCCAGGCTCTGAGTACGACGAGAAGCTCACGCCCGTCGTGACCTTCTGCCTCCATCCGCTCTCTCCTTGCCATCACAACTACAAAGAACTTGGAGATACACCAGATGGATGCCAACATAGCTTTCCTTTCTGGGCATCTCGATAAGGAAGTGCTGATGGAGGTTCCCAAAGGAGTCAAAGCTCCCAAGGGCAAGGTGTGCAAGTTGGTGAAAGTGCTCTACGGGCTGAAACAGGCTCCAAGGATATGATGTAAAGAGATGGACGGTTTCATGACCGGTCTCTCCTTCGCGCATTGCTAAAATGACCCGAGCATGTGCGTGCACGATGATGGGAGAGGGCTAATGCACATTGCACTGTATGTGGATGATCTGATCATCTACTCTTCTTTGGTCGAGCTGCTGGATAAGCTAAAGTGTGACCTCAGTAAAAGGTTCAAAATGAAGGAGTACAACCTCGTGTTCACCATTTACCACAACAAAGCAGCAGGCACCATCGCACTCAACCAAACCAAATACATCTATGAGGTACTAAAGCGGTATCACATGGAAGACTACAAATCTATTAGCACCCCAATGATGACCGATGCAAAAATGAAGGCCTCAACGTCACCAAGCAATGAAACAAAATGAAGGGAGATGCTAGACATCCCCTACCAGTCCGCCGTGGGTAGCATCATGTACACCATGGTAGGTACTCGTCCGGACATTTGCTATGCTGTGGGACAAGTGAGCAGGTTTGTGGCCAACCGGGGGCCACAGCATTGGCAGGCAGTCAAGCGCATCTTGCGCTATCTACAAAAGACACGTCAAATGGGCTTTGTCCTTGGAGACCAAGAAGGTATGGACCCCCTCCGCTTAAAGTGCTACACCGACGCCGACTGGGGAGGAAATCTTGACGACCGGAAATCCACCTCTGGATACGTGACCATCTTGAATGGCATTGCCATCTCATCGGCTAGCGAGAAGCACGATTGTGTTTCAGTGTCCAAGGCTCAGGGAGAGTACATTACTCTGTGTGAATTGTGCAAAGAGACTCAGTGACTGCGCAACCTTCTTGGTGAAATGGCATTGCCACAGGAGGATGTCACGGTTGTTCACGTGGACAGCATGAGCGCCATCTCGATGGCTGAAGATGAGATTATCTCCCGGCAAATGAAGCACATTGCCATACATTACCACTACTCACGTGACCTGGTCATGAAGAACATGGTGGACTTACAGCACTGCGACACCGAGAGCATGCTTGCTGACCGCATGACCAAGCCGCTGGAGAGTGACTTGCACTATGGAGGCATTTATGGACTCGGGATGAGGAGTGCGGCAGAGGAAGGATGAGCCCCAAGGCATTGATGGAGCCTAGTGAGTGACAGATGGACAGAGGTGTAAGGGAGAGATTTATAGAATGGTATGTACCTTGTCCACTGACTATATGGCTGGTTTCACAGAAAGACAAGGCATGCACTGCTCTATGGAATATGTCCCCTTGGTCTGTTATGAGATAGGCCAGGAATGCACTGCCCATAATGGTTATTTCCCCTCGAGATCATCATGGGAAACACAACATTGTGGCCTAGTCAGGAACGGCGCCGGAGCTCGTGGGTCGCGGGCTCAAGCCCCGCGACAACCGCTTATTTCTTTGTGGCCCAGAATGGGACAGGAAGCTTCTAGGAAGCTTACTTGAGCCTGCCTTGAGGATGACACTTGCCGGTCTTAGGACACGCCAGGTAGGGCTGTAGACTGGGGCTGGCTCCCGTGGAGCTATTGCAAGGAGAAGCATTAGTAAAGCTCTTCAAGTACAAAATCCTTTACCCTACATGCATCAATTTACAGTTATTGCCTTTGAGACTCCTCACAGAGTGTCCGACCAAGGGTAGACACTAAAGACCTTCATTCGGAATTCCTGAGGTTACAAACTGAACAAGCCTGAAGTGTGGATCCCTTATTCGAGGGTGATATGCTATCTTGGTTGAAATACCCAGAGCGGTTGGCGGCCTCCCATGTTGGGACACCCATTTTGTAGACCGTTGCTATCCGGCGCATTGGCAAACTTCAGTTGAATTTTGTTTGTCCTAGTTATCATAAGAGATAGGAATGAGTGCATAGGCATGACCTCTTGACTTCAAGACAGCCCAGCCAAGAAAGGCAGCCCTAAGGAAATGCAGAGAGAAGGAAAGGAAAAGACCAGAGAAATGAAATAAGAAGGTAAGCAGAAATCACCGCTGATGGTCACCAGGCCTAGTGGTGCCGAGCGGTGGTGGTGGTGGTGGTTGGAGGAGGCACTAGAAACATTGGCATCCAACACTGATGTGAGCAATGGTGGAAGTTCAAACAGGAGTAGAAATGCTGCAAAGCCTATAGCTAACATCGTTGGTGTAACTTGTATGGCTAACTCAGCCAATGCCACTATGGCACCAGGGTGCAATGTAGTAATGTCCTGCAACGGAGGAGATTACAGCCTAGCTATAGTGGCACCACCAATGTGGACTCATTGACGTTGCCAATGATTCCTTAGGGGATCGAGGAGGCTTCATGGTATTTGGTACGGTCGCTGTTCAGGGAGTGTGTGGGTTGGATGTTACGTGTCTTGGCATGATGGCAAATCCGTGAATTCCAGACATGTGGTGAAATTATTCTTCCTCACGAGCATTGTACTCTGATGGGTCGTCGTCCTCGTTTGGCATATAGGTCTGTGTGACAGTGCGCTCATCACCAATGACTCAGCTGGTCTACCTCCCACATGACAACAATATCTTTGTCATGGGAACATTCGGTATGTGCAGTTGGGGAGGTAGGAATGTGTTTCATGTTTGGTGAAGAAGCCAGACTGGTAGGTTGATATGTTGAAGCTTGGAGCCACTGCATGCTACTTTTGTCGGTTTGGACGTGTCAACTGGCCTGAGTCGACGGACTAGAAAACAAGGTCAAAATAATGGCACTTTCCTTCCAATCCTAGCATTTCAACTTGAAGGAAGTATCACCCTCGGGATCACAGTTCCATAAGGAGCAGTCAAGAGGAATAACTTCCTTGCAACTGTCTCCAGACACCTGATCACTTTTGCTTGAAGGGCTATACATAGTGTAAGGGCGAGTACCATGATGAGACGCTCACTCCCGTTGCCAAGTTCACAAGCATCCGGACGATCCTTGCACGAAGGACATGGAGCTCCACCAAATGGACGTAGATATGGCCTTCTTCAATGGCATAATGCACAAAAAGGAGGAGGAGGGGGAGGCACCGGAGGGCAAGGTGTGCAAGCCGCAAAAGTCTTTGTATGGGCAAAAATAATCACACAGATGTTGGTACCAATAGATGGACAACTTAATGGAACAACTCGGCTTCAAGCGCTAAGAGTCTCATCACAACGTGTACGTGTGGCGCAACAAGTAGCTCCATTGGATCGTCGAACTTTACGTGGAAGCCCTTATGCTTTGCTCGACAGATTTGCCAAGCCTACAGCAGTTGAAAGAGTAGCTGAGAAGAAGATTCTAGATGTCAGAGATGGGGGATCTGGAGTACTACCTCGTGGTGAGCATCATGCAAAACTGGAGGATGCGCATGCTTGAGGTAGGACAGGCCAAATACTTGGCCAAGGTGCTAAAGCGGCACGGCATGGAGGACGACAAACCAGTTTGCAATCCGGTCTCCACAACCTATCAATGGAATGGTGCCGCAAATAAAAGAAAAAGGGGAGGATATGGCAGGGGTGCCCTACCAATCGGTGATGGGTAGCCTCATGTATGCCGCGGTGGTGAATCGACCAGACTTGGCCTATGTGTTAGGCCAAGTGTGCAGGTATGTGGCCGATCCAGAGCCACTACACTAGAGGACAGTCAAGCACATCCTCCGCTACCTGCAGTCGACGCGACAAAGGTTTGACAGCAAAGGGCGGTCCGGCCATTTGAGTCTGGTCTGCTACACCAATGCAATCTCCACTGTTGATGTGAACAAGAGGAAGTCCACATAAGGCTACATGTTCTTCCTCGCTGGTGTAGCGGTCTCATGGTGTAGCAAAAAGCAAGATTGTGTCACCACCTCCACAAAAGAGTCGGATTACATCATGTTGGCCGAAGTGGTCAAGGACGCCATGTGTCTTCACAGGGTTCTAGGGAAGCAGGGCATGGTGCAACAAGAGCCAACGGTGGTGCAAGAGGACAATACTGGTGCTATCTTGCTAAACAACAACCCGATGCAGCATTAGAGGATGAAGCACATCGATGTGCACTTTCATAACACATGGGACATGATCAAGAAGGGACATGTGGTGTTGTTGGTGGAAACTTGGACAGCCCTCCATGTGGTGATCAGACTCACTAAGAGCTGCCCCGGGCAACACCAATTACTTGTGAGAGGGAGTTGCAAATTGCATAGACAAAAATGTGAAACTTTTGAGAGGGACCATGAATGAAGTAATATCATAGGTCATTGTGCTTGCGGTGAGCGTGAAGCATGTGTCAGGAATGCTGTCCTGGCGTGCCCTGAACTGCCTGAGTGTGCACGGCTTCTTAGTGCAAAGAGACTTCCAAAGGGGGGTGTGTGCTTTGGGTCGCCACAACACCAAATGAGCAGAATTCTGGCAGAACACAGATTGCGGAAACTGGGAAGGGCTGCGAATCATGAATGGTTAGTTGTTTTGGTGAGATTACATCAGATTCTTATAGCCTGTGATCTAAGCTTTCCAACGCATCCAAGCACGTCCAAAACGGAGCAGTAGAGCCCCTGCTGCGACCGTTAGAGTAAGCCATGGTGGAGCCGAGCCGCCCACCATACCCACGAACGGGAATGACGGGAGGCGCTTCGACGGTGGCCTGTCGAAGCGCCCTTCCTGTCATCCCAACGTGGGGGGAGGCTCGCCCTGGTCCAGAAGACCATCCACATCCCTTTTGTTCATGGCCCATGTCCCCTTGGAGCATATTGAAGTCGAACTAGGATCACTGGTGGTGGAATTAATCCGTCACCAATGACGGAACCCAGATTCCA
>SZWC01000774.1:213161-223324 GCA_023375785.1 Penium margaritaceum | reverse complement strand
GGGGGGGGGGGGGGGGGGGGGGGGCGAGGTCAGTCGCGTCCAAGGCTTCGTACGCCTTGAATGTGTTCCCTTGGTGGTGTTTTATCACCGTCCTTCGAAACCTCCGGTCCCTCATCTCCTGCTCTCACCCTTGGCATCTGCATGGAGGGAGGCACCCTAGCCACCTCGCTAGCCACACTGCTATGCAAAGAGCGCGTCCCACTCCCCTCGTTGAAACCTAGCAGTGATTCGGAGTGGGTGGGGCACTTGGGGGTCCTGCTCTGCAAACCGCCAAGTACCCCACCCACTCCGAATCATTGCCACGGTGTTGATGGGGATGGGTGCCTAGAATAAGGTTGGGCTTTGCCTGGAGGAGGAGGGGTCTTGCTGCATCTTGAGGGTGGGTGTTGCACTCTCGCACAGCTGCTCGTGCCCATGGCTTCTGCTGCGATGCCCTGTGCTGAGAGTGCGTTGAAGCGCCACTTGGGCCGACACGCTCCCTTTCCGCCACGTGGCCTGGCTCTCGCCAACCCCTATTTGTGCGGGGCGATGTCCACCTCCCTTCGGTGGGGACCCGTGGCTTCGTGGGCCAAGTTGCGGTGTCCCCTCAGGTGAGGGAAGCCGCAAGGAAGGGAGGGTAGTGGCGGTGGCGACGAGCAGGTGAAAGCAGGTGGGAGTGGGTGTGATCTCAACAACAATGACGACAATGACGGCGATGACAACGGTGACGAAGACGATGACGATGATGACAATGACGACGACGACGACGACAATGCTAACAATGATGACGACGATGCTGCCACCAACGATGACGATTACGACGACGACGGCAAAAAAAATTGGCTCTCATTACATGAAAAGGGAGTTGTACATGGCCATATATCCAGCACAGAGCGCTTCCAGCGATGTCCGACCTCTGGTCCATCAAGCCTCCACATGGTCACAAAAGAATGCACCGAAAGCTGAGAACCATCCAGGTTAATGAGCTCAAACTGCTGCCCTTAGCTTGTAGGCCCTTAGACAGTCCCACAGCCTGCACTGAGCGCGTAGACCCTCATAAATAGAAATAACTCCTATCCTGCACTCAGTCCATAGGTCCTCATACAAAAACTCAGCCTGCACATAGCCTGTAGGCCCTTAATCAACTCCTAACCTCCTAGCGTGACCCTCTACTCTCGGTCCACATAGCCAATGTCCACTTGCTCCAGGTCATCGCCGCGGTCCTGGAGGGCCCGCCTGGCCCGCGCGACATCTCCTGCCAGGGCCGTGTCACGGGTGCACTCTGCCTCCCGACGGCGAAATTGCTAGGCATAGGTGCACAAGAGCGCCACTCCTAGTCGCCGGTTTTAGTGGGCCCTCACGGGCACCGCCACTTTTAGCGTGCCCCCCACCCGCTGCATCCGGTACAGCATTGCATCTGTGCAGGCCTTGAGTAAACTGCCCAGGCTGCGCGAGAACGCCCCCAAGGTCTCCATCACTGTGAAGCAGAATTTATGCCTATCATGCTCTCCCCTTCACGCGGACAGCCTGCTCACAGGTGACACCTGCTCTCTCCTCCGTCCTGCCGTACAGGCTAGGTCGTTGTGGACCTGCTATCACGATGTCTAGCACCCGGAGGTGTGGGGTCGCTGGGTTCAGGCACATGATGTCGGGTCAGCCCTCCAGTAGTGCCCCCTCTGGCTCCACAGCCACTCCTCCCAGCTCACTCGCCCTTATCAATGCTGCTAACTCATGCATCTCTGCATAGTGTGTTGCGCATGGTGTCCCTTTCAGCGTGCATAGAAATGCGTGCTAGGGGGCACATGGGTGTATCGCTGCATGGTCCGGGCAAGGGCAGTGGGGCGTATGGCGAAGGTGTGCAATGAGGAGCTCCAGCCGGAAGAGACAGGCCGCCGTCCAGTCTGCTGTTGACAAGTACAATCTGTCTGTCACCGATCGAGGGTGGACGAGGAGCAAGGCCCCACTACGGTCCCCACTGCTACCAAGCGCTGCATCTGTGGCTGCCTCTCCTCTACACCCAGCTCTGTTGCAATGTTGTGGCGCAACTGTGCCAACAACTCCTTGTTTCAGGTGTCACAGAGGTCTTGGAACAACCGCTTACGACTCCCGCTCTCATATCCCTCCAGCTCCCGCACCTTCCCCGTTACTGCCTCCGACATCCCCCTCAGCTTTTGCAGCTCTGCAAAACCCGCCCGGACCAATGTTTGCCTCGCCCCCTCCCCTACTCGCCCTACCACAGCTGATCCTACTGCACTAGCAACCGTTGCACGTCTGCTAAGGCTATAACCAACTGCATAGCCAGGAGAGGCGGGCTAGGTCCGCCACTGACATCATGCCTGTCCCCCCGCCTGATCGGCAGCTGGGCCTCGTACTCTGCATGCACCACTATCTACGCCTCCCTCTCCCCGTGCCCCTCCTCCAAGCCCAGGAGACCCTTGAGGCACTGACCCACCTTCTTGTCAAACCGCCAAAGGTATGTCTCCCACCACTCCGATGACGACAAGAGACGGGTGATGTGCGGCAGTCATCCTGTTGTGCACTCGCACAAGATACTAAAAGTTGCTTGCGCATCTGGTAGCTGCTGCAGCACCCCCAGCTTAGCCTCAACCGCGTGTACCACCTCATCCAACCGTCGTCTGCAAAAGGACTCGAATCAAATGGGCGCCCCTAGCACCATCATCCCCAGCACCGTACACGGAATGTCTGCCAGTCCCCCTGGCACCACGCCCCCCTTGCCTGGCCTGTATAGCTGACACTACCGGGACTAGATCTCCATCCCGGCTGCTGCTGACTCCCGTGTGAGAGCTCCATATGCCTCCTCCATTCGTTCAACCGGCCATAGCAGGCATGTATTGTCTAGGTACACTAAAACCCTCCCCTCCCCTGCCATCGCGGCCTGAGCTACCTCCAATGCCTCCTATTGTGTCAAGCCGTATGCCTTGACACAATAGGACTGATGCGATCCCTCGCTCGGAATAGATGACGGTTGGCTACATGCCCCCTTGGAAGAGCAGGTCTGACGGTTCCTCCTAGAAGAGGGCCAGTCCCGGAATGAGCCTCGTAAAACCTCTCTCGTAGGGCCTAAAAAATGGCCGCTCACTCCATCGTGACATACGCGTTCCGCACATCCACACTGATGACCCGCAAGTCAGGCCAAAGATGTAGCTGCTCCGTGATTGCCTGGAATACCTTGTCTGACTTTGCCTGGGCCCCCACCGCCTGCTGCAATGGTGTCACCGCCCTCTCCACCTCCACTCCATTTGAACTCACCATCTATCATGAGAGGAAGCCTAGGATAGCCTCCCCTATCCTGATCGGCCTCACCCCCCCCATCGGGTTTGGCAAGCGGGATGAGGCGGCTCGTCGGCGGGAACCGCCGAGCCGTCGGGTGGAGGCGACCCTAGCCCAAGGATGCTGGTAGTTGTGCAAGGAGCCAGGTCAACCTCGAATCCCCAACAACCTGCCACAAGTAGTCAAGTTTCAGTCTTGACAGCTCCCCGGTTGACCCTCTTCTACTATCCACTAGTGCACGTCAGACGTTGTCAGCGCCTGGAAAACACGTCTCCCCTCTCCGTGCTCCCTCTCATAACCACTCTGGCCTTGGCTTTTCTGCCATCGGGTGCTTCGCCTGGAGGGAGGCAAGCACCTCTAGGTTCGGTGGGGCGAGGTTAGTCACGTCCAAGGCGTCGTACGCCTTGGATGTGCTCCCACGGTGGTAGTCAGTCACCGCCCTTTGAAACCTCTGGACACTTATCTCCTGCTCTCGCCCTTGGCATGTGGTGGGTGAGGGGCACCACGTCCACTTTGCTAGCCGCATTGCTTTTGCAAAGAGCGCCTCGCACTCCCCTCGCTGGAACCTGGCCCACCCACTCCGAATCACTGCCACGTTGTTGTTGGAGTTGGGTGTGTAGGATGAGGCTGGGTATCGCCTGGAGGAGGGGTCTTGCTGCGTCCTGAGGGTGGGTGGTGCACCGAAGAAGTGGTATGGTCATGGCCGCCCAGACCGCGTCCAAGGCCCCCACTGGGACCCATGCAAACACGTGCGGCGACAGGACTGTCACACCACATAGGCAGCCCCAGCCGACTGCTTTTGCCCATCGTCACCGCCTCTACCATCCCAGCCTCCCCTCAATGCCCTGTCCGTCCCCGTATCCCTCCCTACTGCTCTTTTGCCGCTCCTTGTTCACGTGTGTATCCCTCCTCGTCCTAGTCCCCTACCCCTCGTCTCGCTAGAGTCAAGCCCCCCCTCCCCTCCGGCCTACGTGAGTCTCTTGATGCCAGCAGTGCCCCCCCTCTACTTTTACTGCCCCCTCGTCTCTCGTCCCTCTCCCAATGCTCTCTCTCGTCCGTCTCCCGAGTTTCCACCATCTCCCTCCCGATCCTCTCGCCCCTCCCTTCCTCTCGTCATGGTCTCTCGGGACCCCTCTCCACTGGGGGTGTCTCGGGCCCCCCTCCCTCCCATCCCTCTTGGACGGTGTTCCTCATCACCTCTCTGCTCGACTGTCCACATCAAACGGGGCTAGGGACCCTATGTCCAGCAGTGTCCGGGTCCTATCCTGGGTTTTTGCCAGTTTGTCTCCCCCCTTTTCTCCACCTCTACCTCTCTGCCCTCTCTGCTCCTCTCTCTCTCGTCCCCTCCACCCTGCATGCTTCTCTCTGAGAGTCTCTCAACTCTTGGGATTGGGTCCACCTCAAGCCGTCTGTCTCACCCCTCCCGCCGCTTACCTCCCCGGTCACTCCTTCTCCACCTAACAGTCGTGTTGTGCTCCCCCCGCGAGCCCCAGCTTCGTCATCTGCCGCTGCTCTCCAGCTACCACATCGTGTGTTGTGCTACCGGGACCAAGGTTTGGCAATAGAGTGTCTGTTCTGACCCATGAATGCACACCCCATCTACGACCACTACCAGGGAGTTCCCCACTGTCTGTCTCTGCGTCGGTCTCGTACTATGTCCTCAGTTTGCTCCGTCCTTGGTGCCTCCTCTCACTTGCCCCCCTCTCCCGCTCCCTCCACCTGGTCCGCTTCTTCGTTCATCGTCATCTCCCCCCCGCCTCCTTCATTTCCACGCCTGCCTTTGTCTCCCTCCGTCCCTCCCCCCTCCCCGCTCCATTGTCCCTTGCTTCTCTTTTGGCTTTGTCCCTAACCTCTTTTACATCTCCCTCTTTCTCCCTACATTCTCCTCATCTTCCCGTCCTTCTCCCTCCATGGGCCGTCTCACCTCTCTCCCCGCATCTCTCTCCTTCCGCTCGCCCTCCACCCTCCGGGTCCCAAATGGTGGCCGGTCCACTCCGTCTCCGTGTATATACTCGTATCGCTACATCCCCATTCTTGTCATGGGGCCCGTCCATCTATCCCTCTCTCCACCACCGCCTCCCTTACCTGTACTGTCCCTTGGATTTCACGCTGGGCCGCCCCCCTACGCCTGTACCGTCTGCACGCCATTTTGAAGCGCGCATGTCACGTCCCCAGGAGCGGTGGTCTCCTGGGCTCTGGCCCCCTCACCTCCTCCATCTCCCCACCTGCATCCTCCTCCTCTACTTCTGCCTCCTTCCTCCCCCCTCCTCCTCTGTCGGTTCTGCTTCCCCTCCCTCCTTTCTCCTTTCTCAATCGCCATCGTCATCTCCCCTCCTCCGCCCGCGGCGGCACCCCCCCTTCCGCCCTAGGGGGCCGCGGGGATGGCCCCCCTGCGTTTTCCTCGTGATCCTGTTGCTGGTCTGTGCCACCTCCATCCTCTCTTCTCCTCTCCCTACCGGCTCGCTCATCTGTTGCTCCCAGTGCTGGATGCTCTCCCCCTACCTGTGTTGTGACCAGTTTTCCCTCTGCCTCAACCGTGCGTAATCTTTCTTGAACTCTCTTTGGGGGTCATCGCTAGTGTCTGTTATGGGTCCCTCCTAATCTTCCCTGTGGGTCTGAGCTTGATGGGTGTTGACGGGCCTCGTAGTCGATGTCCCTAGTGCTGCTGATGCTGTTATTGTGGCTGCTTTTACCCCTGCTGTCACCAGTGCTACTATCTTTGTTGTTGATGTCGCTATTGTTACTACTGCTGCTGCTGCTGGCACTACTGTTATGGTCCGTCCCCTCCCCCGCCCTGTCCTGACCACTGTTGCCCCGCTCTCCTCCCATCCCCGACACTGTGTTCTCCCCTAACTTGCTGTTGTACTACTTGCGTCGTATCGGCCCCTGTCTGGCTCCCCTCTGGATCCATGTCTACCTCTGTCTGTGTCTCACCCTGATCTCCGTCCCATCCTTGGATGTGCCCTCCTCCTCAACTGTCTTCTCTCTCTAGGCGGCACACCCTCTCAGCCAGTCGCCACAAGAGCCCTCTCTCTGTCTCCGACCCTTCCCGCTGCCTAGTCGCCTCCATGGTCACTACTAATAGGCGATGCTGCTGCTGCTCCATCCTCACCGTGATCTTTGTGCATGCCAATCTGAGCTCTCGTGTCAAGCTCTAGAGTTTGATCGTTGTTTATGTTTTCTTTCTCTCTCTCTCTTGAACGATGCTCGCCAACTTTGTCTGTAAGTCCTTAACCGCTTTCCACAGGCCTACCAAGTGGGGGTCTATGTTGCTCTGTGTCTCCTAGATCTGTCTTACCATCCCTCCTAGTATCTCTTCCTATTGGCAAATCCATGTTTATCACCTCCCAACCTCCTCGTCGTACCGAAGGAATAGGCCTCTAATCCGCTCCCTAACGTACTCCCATACCTCCACACACCCTCGACGGAAGTCCTCCTGCAACCTTCTCTTGGTGTCCTGCCATGCTGCCTCTCTCCTCTGGTCCCGGTCCCAGCTGTGTCCTTACCTTCGCTCCCCCCTCCCTCCCCCCCCTTACGCTACTGAGCTAGTCTCCCCTTGCACTTGCCCCTGTCCTGATGGAGTGCCCCCTCTCTCTCTCTGTCGTAGATACCTCCATCCTCCATACCAAGAGGTTCCCGCCCCTACCTCTTTGTCCTCTGCCCTCCCGTGTCCCCTTCCTTTGGCTCCCTCTCCCTCTCTCTCGGACTCCTGTCCTCCATGTCCCTCCTCTAAGAAAATCGTCTCTAGCTTTCCTCCCTCTCCTCTCGATCCAGGCTCCTCTGTCCCTCCTCTCCTTAAGATGTGGGCTCTTCCTCGGGGTCTCTACAACCGCCCTACCCTACCCATCCGACACTCCAGAGCAGGTCCTCCACATTTGCGCTGGGGGTGCACTGGCTTGTTCGCACGGCTGTTGTTGCTGCTACAGTGCAGGCCATGGCAATGTGTCCTACCCCTCTAGCTTCATATGTACTCGGGGAGAGGAGTGGAGATACAAGGCCTCCCATTGTCCGGATCCTA
Organism: Penium margaritaceum; assembly: GCA_023375785.1. Lineage (NCBI taxonomy): Eukaryota > Viridiplantae > Streptophyta > Zygnematophyceae > Desmidiales > Peniaceae > Penium > Penium margaritaceum. Next base: position 216,036 of record SZWC01000774.1, on the reverse strand, counting down.
TCAGAGATATCTCCAATGGCTACTCTGCCATGCCGTGCGGCCCATGCAGTTGCTTGAAAAGGTGCCGCAACCTCCTTCTTGGCTGTCCCTGCCATCCTGTCCACTCTCCGCTGTGCGTTGCTGGGATCCGCCAGCGTCCCTTGTGTTCGTGTCCTCCAGTTGGCCACCTTAGTTGTAGCCTGAACCATCCGGTGCATGCCTGCGAAAGCCTCACTCACACATAGTGTCCTGTGCTCCATCTCCCAGGCCACATCCTCAACAGCCAATGATAGGAGCTCTCGCTCTCGGCACCATCTCAGCCACCGCTGAGCCCCATCCAATGTCTACACCAGCGCAACAAAGCTCCCTGCCATCGCAAAAACCATAGCCTCTGCCGCATCCACCTCCGGGTGGAATGGTGGGAATGGGGGCTGGACGGCGGCCCACGGCGCTGGCCAAGGATATGGGCTGAGCATGTCGCTGTAGGTAGGTTCAAAGGGTGGGGGGGGGGCGCCCAAGACCCGGCCCCCCGGCCACACAGCTACTGTTGCGTTGGCTGTCCTCTCTGTCTCCAGCCTACACTCCCTGACTGTCCTGTCAGCTGCGTACACCATTGTGTAAGTCCACCGAGCGGCTCGCGCCACTGCCCTCATGACCTGTTCGAGCGACTGGAGAACATAACCTTCAAATCATGACTTTCTTTACTTGCCACCTCCATTTCATCAGCAACTCTGACAGTGTGTACATAATTTCAAGAGTCCTAATGAGCTGATCGACAGGTAGGCTTGCACAAAATGCTGTGAGATGGAGTTGTTGTACCCTCTTTGGGAGGATGCTATGGAGCATCTGCCTATTGCCATTATCGCGTGCTTGCTCCCGCTCGAGGTCCTTTGCCTGTGCGGTTCGTGGGGGTTTTACCAGCAGCTCATGCTGTCCTTCTTCCGCTTCCACCGTCTTCAGTGTCTGAAGGAGGTGGAGATGGTCAGAGGTACGCTGTCCCCTGAGGTGTGCGAGGCTATGGTGTGGAGGAGCTGGGCAGTGGTGTCCCGCGGGGCGGCTCTCTGGCTTCAAGCCAGTCCAGCGGGTCCTGGTGATCGCCTCTACTTCGCCCTTGCCGGTTTTTGCCCCCACGCCTACCTTTGGCTGGGTCTGCCACTGGTAAACCTTTCCATCCATGGCGGTCATGGGCCTCTGCCGGCGGAAGTCATGCGCCGTGCGGGGTATGGGCCGATTACTCGTGTCCACCATGCCATCTGAGACGAGTTGGCGGAGAGTTGCTGGGAGCATTCCCTCCGGGTGATGGTGGAGCCAGAGGGCTTGTTGCCAGGGGGCTACGGCTGGATGTCCTTGTGTTTGACTCAGCCCAAGGCATGGTGTGCGTACTGGACGTCACAACGGTGGACGCCTAGTAGGAGGGGCAGGCTCTTCCGGCGGTAGAGGCCGCAAAGGAGAAGTACTACAAGGCTGCCCTTGCGCAGCAGCCGGGGTACCGGCTGCGCACGGTGGCTTTAGAAACCTTCCGCGGTCTTGGCCCAGATTGTTGGCGCTTCGTCCGTCGGTTGGCGGCGTTGTGCCTCGAGAGGGGTTAGGGCAGGCGTAGTGAGGCTGACCGGCCTGGGTGGTCAGCGCTGGCGGTGTCCTCGTTCGTGCAGCGGCTCTTTGTTGCTGGGAATCGGCAGCAGTGTCATGTACTCCGCGACTTTGGCTTGTGGCGTGGAGGACTCGACCCAACGGTGGGCAGTGTCACACCTATTGAGTTTTCGCGACCGTGGCCCCTTGGCCCTCTTATGCTGTCTGACCTTTGCTACACTGTGCCGTTGGACGACTAGGAGAGTCTCCTTAGTCCTTGACGCTTGTTTCCCTGTTTTTCCTTTCCACCTTCTTCTGCCGTGGGTGGAGAAGTTTGCATGCTTTCAAACCCCAATGTTGTGCGAGTCAGGGGCGGCGTTTGCATGTTCTTTCTCATAAATCATGACTTACATAAAAATCACGACAAAGACAAAGACAGTGCAAGCAATGAAGGAAACCATGACAAAGAAAACAAGAACAAAAAAACAATGGAAAACTGAGACGACAAAAATGACAACAAAAACAGCAACAATGACGACGACAATGACAATACTGACACCAACCTCAACGACATGAACAACAAAGAAAAAATGAAAAGAAGAGTAATGAAAAGAACGACAATAGTAGCAACAACCAACTTCATTGAGCTCTTATCTTCACACTCAGTTAAAGCGGCACATCTATTTGCACTGCGATGAAGTGTGCCATACGGTAGGGTAGTCACAAAAGGACGTGTGGGAAGTGCGGGAGGGGAGGAGAGGGGGCTGTAATAGGAGTACACTTCACCTGCTCTGTTATGGACAACAGCAAAGTCTTACACAAAAGATCAAACCACACCTTCTAAGGAAAAGAAACATTACAAAGATACTTGTTTTGTCAGATGCTTTGTGGCACACTGTGCGACTATGTTCTCTGCCAGACCACCAAGAAAACAAGGTGGCACCATGAACCTCAACTTGGCTGGCAGAGGTCCAGACCCACATGTACGTACATTCTTATAGGTTTGAAAGGCTAGGAATGCAGCGTAGAGTCTGACCACGGCAGGCTGCTGTTGCAGCGTGAGAAGTAGGCCGAACCAGCGATAGAAGTCTGCCTGCTCGTACATGGTGATGCCGTACGGTGCCCGTGAGCAAGTGCGACATGTTGGCAGCTGCACACACACACACACACACACACACACACACATAGAAAAGCACACAACCACACAATATATATACACACACACACAAACATACACACACACATACATTCTCTCTCTCTCTATATCTCTCTCTCTCTCTCTCTCTCTCCCTCACACATATACACACACATGCACACACACACACAC
>SZWC01000774.1:0-199779 GCA_023375785.1 Penium margaritaceum | reverse complement strand
GAGGAGGAGGAGGAGAAGGAGGAGGAGGAGGAGGAGGAGGAGGAGGAGGTGGAGGAGGAGGAGGAGGAGAAAGTGGAGGAAGATAAGTAAGAGGAGGAGGTATCTGAGGCGGGGACATTGTTGTTCCTGCAGACCATGGATACGTATGACGATGTTACTTTTGCATACAGAACACATGTCCTTTTTTCTTATGCGGATGAAAACGATGTAGAAAAAACACAACATGACATGCACATTTCTGGGTCCAAGCTTGGCCGCCATGTTCCCTGTGGCTGGCAAACATGCATATTTGAAGATGCATTACGGAAGGCTTTCCTTGGCATCTCAGGCGTGACAAAGGGAACAGAACACTCCAAAATAGGATGAAAAGAGCCTACCAGCCGTCCAGCCATCCAAGAACCTACCAGCCGTCCTGACAACCTGCCAGCCATCCTCACGACATGCTGGCCGTCCTGACGACATGCTAGCCGTCCTAACGACCTCCCGGCTGCCCTGACTACCTGCCAGCTGCCCTGACGACCTGCCAGCCGCCCTGATGTTCTGCCAGCCATCCTGACGGCCTGCTGGCCGTCCTGACAACCTACCAGCCATTCTGACGACGTGCTAGCCATCCAGACGCTCCTGTCCCTCATGTACCAGCACCAGCAGCTGCAGCAGCAGTGCAGCTAAAGCAACAGTAGCAGCAACGGTAGCGGCAGCAGCAGCTGAAACAAAACCAGTGGTAGTAGCAGTAGTAGTAGCAATGCTCCTGCCCCTCTTCCACCTTCCCACCGACCTCTTCCCCTTTCCTCAGTCCTCTCCCCCTCTCTGCTCTAGTCCCACACTCGTCCCTCCCCTATCAACCTCGTTTCCATGGCCTTGTCGTCTTTTGATTCCCCAGACGTGGACATGCGCCCGATATCCTCGCGCAGTGGGCGGAGCACTCGTCTCGTGTCCAGGGTGCGCAGGGGACCATGGTGGCTATGGGTGGCCCAAGGAGCTCTGCCCTCGTGTCTGCTAGTGCTGCTCCAGCTGTCCCTACTACGCCCGCTCTTGTGAGCAGCGGGCTATCCACGGTCTTGCAGCAGGCCCACGATCAGTTGATGGCAGTTGTTGCCAGTGTAGGGGACGTGCACAATTTACAGGGCCAGACAACGTCTTTCCTACGCACGTTTGCCGAGGACCTTGCAGACTATTTGTCCCGTAGCTTTGGTTAGCTCTCTACAGCGGTGGAGATGGTAGAGGGGCCACAGGTCTTGGGCATGGAGGTCCTCTGGTCAGAGTTGCAGAAGGTCCACCAGCACCTTGGGGGACAGGTGGTCTCCCTTCAGGCGGAGACATGGTCAGCATACGCGTCTCTTGACAGGACGGCAGGTCTTGCTCGGCAGGCGGCCGTGGAGGCAGCGGCGCGTGTGCATGCCACCTCTTCCCACGATGCAGCCATGGGAACCCTCTCGTCAGCGCTTGTTTGCGATTGGACGGAGGTGACTTGGACAGGGGAGCAGGACCAGGTCCAGGAGGCTTCAGCTGCCCTCGGCACGATGATGCACTCCGACCTCACTATCCAGTTGCCTGAGCTACACATGGCCTTTACCGTACTCAGGCGCAGGGGGCGGGTGGTGCATCTAGCTCTGGTTTTGCTCACTCGGGGCCTCTTCTTACTGAGGTGCTCTCGGTGGTATGACGTATGGAGGGGTAGCAACAACAGTTCCTTCGGGAGCAGTAGCGGTGCGAGCAGTGACAGCCGCTGGAGTAGCAGCAGCTGCAGCAGCAGCATCTACTCCTCTCCCATTCACCCGTTGACGCTAACCTTGTTGCCCCTCACCCCCTCCTTTCCAAGGCTCTCAAGGGCATCGATCGTCTGGAGGAGTACCAGCGGTAGCAGCAACAGCAGTAGCAGACTCTTCTCGACCGCCTGGCCGGCCTAGAGCGTCGGCTTTTTCGGCCTTGGAGGCGCCTGACCCAGAGACAGCTGGCCAGCCTTCACGCGGCATCTCAGCCCCCCCCCCCGCTGCCCTCTCCCTCCTCTGCCACGCTCTTGGGTCGGCTACCGTCACAGCGGCAGCCTTGTACACAACAGCAGCCCCCCCGGCCTCACGCTCCGAGGACGCCGAGGGTGACGCATCTCGGCATGCCCTTCTCGTCCCATCTGCTGGTGGGTCAGCTGGTCCAGGTGGCTTGGTCCGCGTGAAGGTGTGGGGTGCCACGGTGCAGTATGCGAAGCTGCTCCTTCTCTTGGGTCGGGCATGGCTCCGCCGAAAGGAGTGTCTCCTTGCATTCCGTCTGGGTAGGTGCCTAGACTACAACCTAGACGAGCTGGATCATCGGCTGCCCATCACGTATAGGCCACCACGTCAGACGACGTCTTTCCACTACTAGTAGCAGCAGTAGCAACAGCAGAGTCTACCCATCTTCCGGGGTGCGCGGCAGTAGCAGCAATCCCACGAGCAAGTTCAGCATCTATCGTCGCGTCCGGTGGGCTGGTTGCCCCCCCTTGTCCCACGACAGCCCTAGTAGCAGAAGTAGCATCAGTTGTAGTTGCAGCAGCCCCAGAGTCAGCACCATCAGCAGCAATAGCAGCAGCAATAACATCAGTAGTACCTGGAGTAGCAGCAACGGCGGCCTGCTCAGCAATTGCACTTTCGCTCACAGTCGCACTCTCTCTCTATCCAGTCGAGGGTGGTGACTCTGGCTGCGCTCCCTTCTGGTTGGTCTGAATGCCTTTATCCTCTTATGGTGGGAGTGTAAGATCTCTTTGCAGCGGTGGCGGCTAGGCCGGATGATTTGCTGCCGACCTCTGAGGAGGAGTACCCCGGGAGGGGGGGGAGGGGGACGGCGAGCAGGCGCCCGGCTCGGGGTCGCTTGCCCGTCAACACTAGGGCCTTCCTTGCTCTCCCTCCTGTCAGTTTTCTCGCAGCCGCTGCTGTGGGGGGTGTGGCGGCTGTTAATGATGTTTCGTTCATCCACCAGAGGAACAAAGGGAAGTGGGCCCGGGGTCAAGATTTGGGGAAGGAGTCGATACATGATCTGACGACCATCGAACCAGTGATAAAATCACGGAAAGAGGAGTTCGATTCCAGGAAGCGACAAAGCGCGGAGAAAGTATTGTGGCGGATGCCGTGACCCGACCAGACCTACCGGAAGGGAAGGAAGGCGGCCCGAAGCTGGTTTCATGGCAGCGGAATCGCGTCCGAACCACAGAAGGCGGAACGGTACTCAAGGCGCCTTATCCAGAGGCGCTTTGATGAGCGAGCCGCAAGAAGGGGGCCGGCTAGCGAGATGAGAATGTTGGGAGGATGGTGCGAGGAGAGAATAAGAGGAGAAGGATGAGAGGAAAACCAGATGATGTTTGACCGGCTGTTGACACCAAGCTGCTGAGCCGCTAAAACCCAACACTGAGGCGCCAAGGCTGATTGTTGACTACTGGCAGTTGACGATCGAGGGAGGACTGAAGGATCCCGGACTTCAAGACAACCAACCCCGCCCCTGCCTCAAGACGTCCGCCACCCGGCGCACGTTGTTGCTAGTTCCTCGCCCGAGCCGGATGTGGGAAGACAAGCCTTCGGGCCATCAGTGCGACTGAGAGATTGCTACCCCTCAGTCGAACCAGACCGCCGAGCGGGACCCGCGTCCTGTCTCACGACAAGTTAATGTAGGAAAGTTAGACGGGGCTAGGTGTATGTGGGTGTGTGTGTGTGTGCGTGGGTGTGCAGCCATCTTCGGATGGGAAGGCCGCTTCCTTAGGAGCACGTCACGGATCCATCATGGCTAGGGCCTGAGTTCGCACGGGAGCACCAGCCTCCCAACCCAAGGAGGGCTGCGCGCGACTCACCAGTCATCTTCTATGCCATCTGCAGCTGTTGCAACACCCCTCACCGGGTCTAGGTGCGCACGATCCTAGGGGTGATGCAATGGGTGCATCACCCTGCCTGCAGAGCCCTGGAGAAGTTTTGGCAGCCATGGCTACAAAGGCTTCCCCGTGACGACGAACCCCGGCCCATGGAATGTTGGCAGGAGATCGCACGCGACGTCGGACGGAGGGTTGCAGAGGCAGCTGATGAACGGGCTGAAGCGTTTCGCGCATATCAACGATACCGGCAGGAGCTCTACCGTCTCCACAGGGAAGAGGACGCGCGCGCCAACTTTCGGGTTAGCCGACGTGTCGACGGCCCCTTGACGCTGCGTCGTGCAACCCCTTGAGCCGACAATCGCCCCATTGGTGACTGCATCGTGGCCGTGCAGGACCCAAGGCCGGTGGATGAGCCTTCGAGCCGGGACGTCTATGGTTTGCGTATTTTGTTGGGTGACCTGTAGCGTAGCGATTGCATGTGTAGAGGAAATGCATTGATTGTGTGTACCCCTCTTTGATTGAATGCAAACATGTTGATTATTCAAGATCGCTTAATTCGTGTTGATAGGAGGAATTGTCTTAGCAAGTTTTGTTTCATCCGGCGCATAATTGACCGTCAATGATTAAGTATGAACGAACGTAATAGCTAGAATAACCACATTAATGAGCTCGAGATTTGTCGCGATCGTGGTGGAATAAGCGTGTGTCAATTAGAAAAAGAAATGCGTGTGATGTATTCCCAGAGTTGTTTCGGTGAATGATTCGTCAAGTAACTAGGAAAAGGGAGAAGTGTGATGTCTTGGGACTGATAAGAGTGTGCTTGGAACGAGCGGAGTAAAAGAGTGATATAGGACGGGGTAGTGGGAAAGAATGGGAAGTGGGCGAAACTGCGGGGATAGCGCAGCGCAAACCGTAACCGAGAGCTGATCCCTGCATGCTGTTAGACCCGATTCCGGCCGATGGCGAAAAAGGGTATAATAGTGTTAATGGTGCGGTGAGCGTGGACTCACTTGTTTTCTGTGACGGTTGTGGCAGGTACCTTCAGATCAGTCTGGAATCCGGAGCGCGGCTTTCCAAGGATGAAACCGGTGGATCTTTGACCGGATCGACGGAAGGTGCCGTGGCGATCCGTCCTTCGACCCCAAGGATTTCCCTGACCGCAGTGGCATCTTCCCGCAGACCTACGAGGCGCAAAGACAGGGCAACAGTGTCGGTGGATCATTCGGCGACACCGTCATCCTACTCGTGCGAGGACGTGCCCCCGAAGGACCCTACGCCTTCAAGAAGATCGAGGTGAGGCGGGCCGGCAACGCGCATCGCTACGAGAGAAGCCCAGAGGATCCTCCACGGTTAGATCCGAAGTTTGAATGGGATCCGGTGGACGATCGGTCCCCGCAACTATACAACAAAGACAATGACATGGACCCCAAAAAAAAAAGAAGAGTTCCGACTTGGATGCCTTGAGCTCCGCGAATGGAAGGCCATCCGGCGAGCACGGTTGACAAATGCCACGCACGAGAATCCGGAAGACGATGAGACAGACCAACAAGATGGGCACCGTGACTCCATGCAAGTGGAAGACTACGTGTCCGATGAAGAGCAGGAGCTTGCAGAGGACGATGGGCCCGTTTTGCTGCATGAAATCATGACACCAGACAGGAGGAATGTGTATTAAGCAGTGGATATGACGCCCGTACAAGATGTATCGCGACGCCTTGAAATTCTCTACTCCAAGAGCATTATCACCCGCACCCTCTGTTACCCCCAATAGGGAGTTGGCAGACTTGGATGATGCCTGGGACGACCAGGCAGAGGAAGACGAAGTATCGCTGGATCACCCTTCGGTACAGGCCTTGTATGCCCTGCATCAGCCTATCACCTTCTGTCCTCGGGAATGTCCATCTCGCCCGACTATTAACCCTCGCCGGCCGGCCTTGGATGGTGGTGTATCTCCAACACGGATGGGGAGGAACCTGGGGGTCATGGAACAACGGACGAGGGAAACCCGACGGGAAGGACCATCTATCATGACCCCACGTTGCCCAGATGCTGGGCCAACTATCGCGTTACAAGGACAACAACCCCCACACCAGCAGCAAACGATCAGGGCACCCTCTGTTGTGGGAGCACCGTGCCGCCGAGAGTTTCCAGCCCAAGGGGGGACCAATGCTTCATCCGTGGCAGGACGTGCTAGACAAGCACGGACCTTGGGATAAGCGCACATCCCAATGGGGGTCCCATATACCAGATGCGCCATTCCTGTTCATTCGAAGATACTGTCTTCTCATTATCAAGCTATCAAAGTGATGGCCGCACCATCAGCAAGAAGACTCCAGTAGAGACCTCGAGTGACTGGTGGTTTACTGGGACCTGGGCTAGGATCAGTGGCTCATGGAGGCAAGTAGTATACCGTGCAAGTGTAAGCAAGCTCGGCAAGACAGCACATGGGGGGTTCTGGAGTGGGAGGAACTGATGCAGGACGTGTTCGACCAAGGGGAGGGGGAATCGCTTCATCGGCTGGTACTCGGGTAATTGGCCTGGCGCAAGCACATCGACTCCGCTTGGGGTTCCCGCCACGGGCACAGGTGCATGTGGTGCCTCCGTAGGAATTGACGCAGAATCCAGTGGCGAAGGCTTCCTATACTCTCCCAAAGCTTGATGTTTTCAAGGGTGAACCAGAGGAGGATCCAGCCATGTGGCTGTCCAAGTTGGGCACCTGTCTCGACTATGGACTATTGTCTCCTGACTACATCATCCCGGCGGTACACCTAGCGCTACAAGGAAAAGATTTGGAGTGGTTCACTGCGGAGCATAGGGAACGTCCATTTGCTGACTTCGATGACCTGGTGAACAGGATGACCAAGCGATTTGACGTCATGAGCCTGGAAGAAGTAGAGCTCCAGATTCGTACCATCCGCATGAAGACCGGGGAAAACATCAAGTTACACAACGACAAGTTTACCAAGATCTCGACGCGATGGATCGACATACCCTTGCGCATGATTAAAGAGTATTACCATGATTCCCTTGTCCCAGCGATTGCCAACACGTTGGACCTATGACAGTTCAGCACACTAGACGCACTGAAGGAGGAGACGGAACACGAGCATAGGGAGATCAAATGCCGAGCGGCTGGGGAACAATCTGTCCCAAAGGAACATGTGGTGCCCACCATTCGCATGCCTACAGGAGCTTCTGCCCCCAATCCAATGAACCCCCATAACTACCCACCTGGGAGTTGTTATGGATGCGGTGAATTTACCCACCGGCGCCAGGAATGCCCCAATCCCACCCCGATACCTGGCGTACCACCTAGAGGAGGACAATACCAAGGACATGGATCGACTGGACCAGGGCCTACTGCCGCATAGCAAAATGTCGGTCCCAACATCACCGCCCATCCCCCTGGTCAGGCAGGCAACGGGCGGGCGCAATGGAAAGCGTATGCTCAGCAATGGGAGACGGGAGAGATACCAGCTGCCAATCAACCATCTACTTTCGACGCGCCTGCACGAAATGTGAAGCTAGGTCCTCCCCGCTCCAAGGAACAAACCACGGAGACTCCTCCGACGGCGGTAGAACAAGAACTGGTCACAGTGGCTCAAGCAGAAGGCGTGGAAGGCAGGTCCATCGCGGAGATGTATGAGCGCATGCACAAATACAAAGAGCAATAGGAACGGGCCGCAGCAGATCTACAAGCATGTGTCGAAGTGTGCTCGATTCGCCTACCAAGTCAGATTCCAGCGGATCCTCCGAAACCTCCACTTCAACCACGCACGTACCCCTCACGGGGTCCCACGCCCCCCCATTGCCAGAGGGTAACCTTTGCACCTTCAACAAATAACGAGCCCGCGAACGATGCCTTGGCCTCCTTCCACCGCCCTTTCCAAGAGGTATCCTTGGGGGAGTACTTGCAGCAGAATCCCACCTATCTCCCGGACTTCGCAGCGGTCTTGCAAGAGTACGCCAAGAAGCTTCAACCAGCCGGCATTCGCTTCAACTGCACCCAGACCCCACATGATCGACTTAGCAGGGTAGCAATCCGAGCTCAATCCGACACATGGGGATGGCGGCCAGTGCCTCTTGCACCACCACGAACGCAAGCTCCCCACCATGAAGTGACCAGATTTTTGTGTAGATATGTGGTAAGAAGTTCCTAGCAATTATGGACCATGGAGCTACCCACACCACGGTGACACTTCAAGTCCTGCAAGCGGTCGGCTGGCAACACAAGGTCCAACCAACATCCAAGGTGTTTACGAACGCATCCGGTGGCATGGATGCGGGACATGGTGTCATAGACAACCTTCCCCTTCAGGTGGGCCTCATCCACGAGGCCGTGCGGGTAGAGATCACGGTGGCCCGTACATATGATGTCCTGCTAGGGAAAGACCACCTCGTTCCACGATACGGAGGCCTGTTCTATGCTGATGGAGTCATGCAGCTGACATCATCACGCAATACTACCTGTGCAGCACTAATTGTGGGTCCAAGGACGTCAATGCCTACAAAGCTCGGTCACCCCTTCTCATTGGAGGAAGCCCGTGCCGAGGACCATGCAGCTAGGAACTCTAGCTTGGCATTCCCAAAGCAGGATGCCCCTTCCTGTGTCTCACCACCAGCGGAGGAAGAAGAAACGATGGATCCCACGCCTACATCTGAGCAACCATGCCCTGAGTGAGGACAAGCTGCTCCGGCGGATGATCGACCGCACATCCCCACGGGTCCGCTACCCAAGCCTTTGGCAAGATCTCCCTGATGGCTCTTCCTCCCCATGATAGATAGCTACCTCAGAAATTTCAGTCGCGCAACAACCACCTCAACTCCTTCAAAGCCTCCTCTGGTCTTGGACCTCCCACTCGCACCGATGATCATGAAACCAATGGTCCCAGATGATCTTGACGAGGCAAAACGCAAGGGGAAGATGCTTGTGTGTGACTATGGCATTGCTCACTGTGAAGACGTTGATTCGGAAGAGTCGGACGAAGAACCCATGAGTGATCTTGGATGGCTGCACCTCGATGTCGAGCCACCTCCGCGCCAGCCAAAGGCTCTCACCATCACACCAGGTGGCTCCCGAATCTTCAACCTTCAGGTCTATGATTATTGGGATCCTGACCCTGATCTTGGGGCCGGTCTGGTGGGGGATGAGGAGCCGCCACCGTCTACAGTCCCACATTCCCAACGATGGGACCATATGCTCCATGAACGCCTGACAGAGGAGTAGAGGCAAGAAATGAAGGAGCTTCTCACTTACCATGAAGAAGTGTTTGCAGGCAAATCAACGGAGATCGAAGCGGTCGACACGGTCCATGTCATCAACACAGGAGAAGCACCTGCACACAAACAGAAGGCTCGTCGCCTGCTCCAAGACCAGAAAGAGATCATCAATAAAGGCCTGCGTGAACTCAAGGAGCATGGCGTCATCGTTGAGGTGGAAAGTCCACGGTGTTCCAATCTGGTGATTGTGCGAAAACCAGACGGCACTAAACGATTCTGTGTCGATTTCCGTGATCTCAACAAGGTCACCGTGGAGGACGATTACCCCATGCCCCTCATCGGCGACATCCAAGAACGACAGCGCGAAAAGAGTTGGTTTGCCAAGCTTGACGTCAACTCTGCCTTCCATACTATTCCTATGGATCGAAAATCCATGCTGAAGACGGCCTTGATCACCCCGGATGGGCTCTATGCTTTCACTCGCATGCCCTTTGGGTTACGCAATGCTAGTGCTACGTTTCAACGCGTCATGGATCAAGTACAGCGTGATGTTCCCAACGCCTACTGTTACGTGGATGATGTCATGCTTGCTGCATTGAGCTTCCAAGAACTGATGGCCTCACTAGATGCCGTGTTTTTGGCTCCATGGTCGGCAAATCTTCATTTGAAAGCTGCTAAATGCGTTGTCAGGGCGGATAGCATGGAGTTCCTAGGATTTATCATCAGTGCGCAAGGCATATCCACGGACCCTGCCAAGATTACAGCCGTCCGTGAGTGGAAGCGACCAATTACATCATCCCAGGTCAAGATCGTCCTGGGATTTGTCAGCTTCTACCACAAGTTCGTCCGTGACCATGTGAGAATTGTTCGTCCCTTGCAACGCCTTACTCATCAAGATGAACCTTTTGAGTGGACGGAGGCCTATCAGCTTGCATGGATCGAGATTAAGCACCGTCTCATCACAGCACCGATGCTGGAATTCCTAAACTTTAACTTGCCCTTTGTCATCACAACGGACTTCTCACAGGAAGGCATTGGGGCTATCTTGTCCCAACGGGGAGACGACGACATGATGAGGGTGGTGTGCTACGGAGGCCGAACGCTCAACGACGCAGAAGCCAAATATCATGCTGTGAAAGGAGAAAGCCTGACAGTTCTATGGGCCATCCAGTTCTACAGAGATTATGTGAAGAATGGGAAACCCTTCACCATCCTCACAGACCATCAGGCTCTTCATTGGCTGCGCACGATGCAAAACCACGAAGGAATTCTTGGCAAGTGAGTCCTACTTCTACAAGGGTACAACCTCACCATCAAATATCAACCGGCGTTTGCCAACCGCAATGCAGATGCCCTTAGTCGTCTACCATGGGAAGGGTGAAAGGACCGCACCTCCCACGAGACACCATCATACAGAGATGGACGGCTACCAGATGAGCCCCCTCCTGGTAAGAACTTTCTCATTTAGGGCCAGGCACACGATCTCATTGACGAGGAATACAGCTGGGCATACCCTCTTGACGGCTTTCCTCCACACGACAGGGACATCGGCCATATCAATGTGCGGCGACGAACCGACCTCTTCAAAGATGCGCCAGGATGGACGTACAAGGAATACAGGGATTGGCTGCGCCATATGCGATGCGACCCCCCCAGTACCCGTGGCACGTACCCAGCCAGTCGCGACACCGACGCCGCGAAGTGAAGCCCGCCAATCGGTGGCAAATTCCATCCGGCAATTCTATGATCGGACCTACCTTGCGTTGCCTTGGATGGAATTCCTTACTCATCTGCCCGGGTAGATTACACAACTTGAGACCTTCTTTGGGGAGATTAACGTTGCGCTGGCACCATTTGGGTGGAGGGTGAGCTGTTGGCTCGAATCGCCAGGCTACCGCATGATGAGGGATCATGTCAATAACACCCGGTGGGTTGTTCATGAAATCCTTGATGCGGGACCCCTCGCATGGTGACCCATGACACTGTGCTGCCAACCGCTGCCAGAATTTGTCTGCACGGTGATCTCATGCTCTGTCTGGATCGCCGGTGTAAAATTCATCGCTATTGTGGATACCAGGGCGACGCATAACACGATTGCCATGCGCGTCATCCGGCGGCTCAATTGGTCGAACCTCATCCACCCTGTCGACCTCTGCTTCGGCACCACGGGAGGAGAAATCACCCAATCCGAAGGACAGATTGATTTATTTCCCCTTCAGGTCGGAAATATTCACCGGAGCCTGCCGGTGCGAGTATGTGAAACATCTACATACGACGTTCTCCTCGGAAATGATTGGTTGACACCATGCAACGTGATAATTTTACTCGGGGGATAATGCATGACGCTACACGATGATGACGGGGAACCATCATATGTCCCACTTGAATTTGAAGTTTGAAGCAAAAGAAGTGCCACATCAGCGAGACGCTCGACTGCTGATGGAGCAGGCGCCTCCCACAAACCGCACAGCACATGCGCACAATCAATCCACCGGAGCACGCTCCGCGATAATCATTGCTGACGCACCATCATCGTCCACGGACAGCAGCGAATCTCCGGAGGAACATGCACCGTACCCGACGGAGGTGCATGCCCGTACCTTATGACGCATGCGGGCATCGACGGAAACCTCGGAGGACGTCGTCATTTTACGGGAATGCATCACCACGTGATCGCGGGGAATAAGTGATGAGCGTTCCATGCATCAACAAAACCTGGAGCCCGACATGCCTGTCACCCTCCGACGTCCACCTCGGCACGCTCAACCCGCCTGGGCGTCTTGGGTTGCTCGAGCGGTGTCTCGCGGATCTCGACGGCAGCATTCAAATTATCGCTCCCACAGGTCCCGCCGTTTACACACCGGAAAATCAACGACAAAGACATCTACGGATCTGAATCCTCTGGATCACAAAACTCACCAATCGACCACTACTGGACAACAACGACAGAGGGGCATCACTAGCTCCACGCCACTCATGGCTCAGGCTAACTAGGCACGATACGAGCACGAGATTGCTTAGCGCACGACAGACGGCGCTGTGGCATCCGAGTTCAAAGTTACTACAGTGGCGGCATTTCTCACCATGGAGGAGGCAGAGGATATCCTCCACACCTTACGGATGGATTATCCATGCCCGGCACCACCACCCTCACCAGACATGCCCGATCCACATAGCAACAAAGTGCTGTGGAAGAGGTTCGCGCTTCACATCACATAAAACCGAGCGTGGGCTGGCTGGGTAGAGAGACTTTGGCAGCAGCACAGGACATGGGTGCCGTCGCACGAGGAACATGTGCGCAGCTCTGCCACCAACTTGGCCAACGTGCGATGCGCCCTCGCTGCATGCGAGTCCGCCCGTGCTGACCAGCAACAGCGCATCCAGGACTAAGAAACGCGAGCAGCAGACATCCTAACGAGGCTTCAGGACGTGCGGCGACTGCAAGATGTATGGAACAACGCCGCAGATAGAGGTGACAAACCATCCGTAGCAGAGGGACAGCGCCTCATCGACCAACGGGCGGAACTGGGCCGTACTCTCTGAGTGGTCCGTACGGAAATAATCCGCTTGACTTCGGCGTTGTAGTAGCTCGACGCGCAGTTGCCAGACGTGCAGAAGCTGCGGACTGAATCTGCAGTGGAGTGGGCAGCCAACTGTGCTCGGCTGCGGGATGTGTCACAACAACGGACGGGCATCCTCGCTCTCCATGAAGATGTCTCACGCCAGTACCATGCCCACTACACGCTCATCGATCGTGCTAAACATCTTATCGGTGAGCGTGAGCAGCACCTGCAACAACAGTTGAACCGCGACGTGGCCCGGGTATTCATCACCAGTATCGTGAACAGTTTGCAAAAAGAATGGGAGGAATATCAGGAGGGATTGTGGCACCTCTATCCGCAGGACGTTTCCACTGCTGCCAGACCAGCGACCTTCCGATGTTTCCTGCGTTGGACCATGACCCCTACCCACCCGGAACAGACCCGGTCCAATCTCCTCCCGTTCCTGGCATGGAGTTTTCACCTACATCATCAAGACTTCCTCCGCTTCCTCTACCCCCTTGACCTCTCTCTTCACCACAGTGCGCGGGCCTTCTGCTACTTTCTTGACTGGGCAGTGCAATATCGACAGTGAGGTTCTCTCACTGCGAACCTGCATCCTTTCGTTTGACGCAAGATTGTGCTTCGGGCTACATAGCGACATGTGGAAACAGACAGGCTGGATCATGCGGGCCTCACAACTATCTTTCCGATGTGGACTGTTGACCCGCGTGAAGGGATGGCACTCCGGGTGCTCATGCACTGGCTCCACCATCAGCGGCTTGGCTCACCTCCTCCGGTGTCTGAATCCGAAACCAACGACAAAGGATCGCCCCATAACCGCGAGGAGTTCTCCCAGGCTGCCTGACCGCTCCCGACCACGGCCCCTTCCCCGGCGCATGCTCTTCCTCCCTCTACGGCCCCTCAAGCAGGGAGTACCACGAGTCCTATGCGCCCCCCGCCCGTGACGTCCATGGTTGTCACGGCTACTAGCCCCACTACTGCCTCATCTCCGGTGGAGAACTCACCAGTCCCTCTCCCTCCCCCTCCGTTTTCTTCCCCTCCCCTCCAAAGGGAAACTTTGATCGCTCTTCCAGTCTTTGGACCTTCCCCCCGACCACCCTCTCCTCCCCTTCCACCTCCTGCTCCGTCCACATTGGCGCCACTAGCAGGTACGTTGCCGGTGAATCATGCACCGTCTCGACAAGACCTGGCATGGGTTGCACAGGCGTCCCCTCATTTCCCAGAATCGCCTGCCGTGCCGAGGGTGACACCCGTTCCGGTGGACCATCCACCATCCGGACGAGACCTGGCAGGGGTGGCACAAGTCTCCCCTCATCTCCCGGAATCGGCTGTCGTACCGAGGGCAGCACCCGTTCCAGTGGATAACCCACCTACTGTCCCTGACCCCGCGCGTGCAACAGCTACCTCTGATGATGACAGCATGCCATCGGTTGGTGTGGCACTCGTCGTGCCTCAACATTCAGCGCGGCAGACTTCCAACCGCAACCGGCGTCCCGCCGCCACGGCCTCAACGAGCACGGTAGCCCCAGCCATCACCCGTAGTTCCTCTAGGCAAACGCAAGCTGATATTGTTCTGCTGGTGGAAGGTGAAGTGCACCACCGGGCCAAGTCTGCGTGTGGATACGTGCCTCCACCTCCGGAGACCTTCGAGGAGATGCAACACCGCCTTCTTGCCCTTGCGCCCAGGGGCGACCTGGAACATTGACAGTAGGAGCCACCCGTCAAGACATACGAGTGGTCTGATTTGGCACGGGCCCAAGTCCTCTCCGGACGGCATACCATGTTGGAGATCTACCTAGACGCTCATGTCTGCTCCGATGCAAAGGCTACTCTTGACAAGTATGTGTGGCTGTAGGGGCGGCTCTGGAGGCGTGAAGACAATGTATATCCACCGTGCTGGTGTACCCCAGTGGTGCTGTGTGACAAACTCATCATATAAGAACATGACCGGATGCACGCGAGTTCCGCCTCCGTCTATGAGAACCTCATCCCACACGTCTATTGGGTGGGACTGAAGAAGCAGATTCGGGAGGTCGTTGCCACCTATGGCACTTGCCTCTATCATTACCCTCGCCAACGGATTCACCAGCCCCGTTTTGTGTGTCCTCGCATCCGCGCCCCAATGGAGAGGGTCGTTATTGACTTCCATGGTCCTCTCTGCACCACCCAACGCGACAATGTCCACTTGATTCTTGGCATTGACCACATGAACAAGTGGGTCATGGCTCGGCCGGTCCCCAAGGCCGACGCAACCCGTGCGGCAGCATTCCTGAAAGAGGACGTCGTTTATCGCAAGGGTGGCTGCAGAATTGTCCAGTGCGACAATGGCTCACACTTCTGCGGGAAGTTCGTCGAGTTAGCAGCCTACTTCAACATTGAGATTGATAATGGGGCGCCATATTGGCCGCAGGCGCAGGGGCAGATTGAACGCATGCATGGAGTCATCACGCAGACCATCCAGAAGCTGTTGGATGACAATGCGCCCTGGGATGAGCGGCTGGAGGACATCGTCTATGAGTACAACATCACGCCACATTCTTCTACCAGCTTTTCGCCCTACATGCTGCCTCATGGACAATAGCATTGGACCATGGCCACCCTGCCCCTCATGCCGGACGCGCCGATGCCGCCACGAGAAGAAGGTGCAATTGTGGCGGACAAAATAGAGTTCACGAGGCAGCGAGGCGCTTGGCTTCGAAAGTGTCTCCAAGAGGCTCGTTATTGGGGGTCTGTTGCAGCACAGCGCGGGGTGGATTGTGCAAACGCTGGTCTCATGCTCGTCGATCTCCAAATTGGGGATGGTGTGTGGCCAAAACGAGAGGAAGTGGGTAAGAGGCGCCACAACAAGGCGACACTCCTGGACCAATGTTATCAGGTCTGGGCTGTGGACAGGGTCTATGTGTGGTTCGAGGGACGCCACACTTCAAATATCATGGTACGACGTGAACGACTTGAGAACGTCCCAGTCCGTTGGCAGACCCTTGCGGCCGGGCGACACCCGCCCCACGTCCGTACCGATGAGGACGTCGAAGAAGTGGCGGCCACGATTGCAGGCACGCCTGAATCTCCTCATCGCCCGGAACGCCCTCCGCCACCGATCACTACTACACTTGCAGCTCCAGTGGCCGTCCCACCTGACACTTTGGCCGGGGGGACCCTGCTTGATTCGATGAGTATTGGGGTGCCTTCCTTGGCGCAGCAAGACATAGGATTACACGAGCAGGAAGCTAGGGCAAGCACGACATCACGGCAACAGGAGCAGCGAGAAAAGGCATCAGACAAGGAGGTAGGACACACCATGGTGGAATTGGAAGGCACAACCAAGAAGCAACGTCAAATCGGCAAAGAAAAGCTCCCTGCCCGGCGACCCAAAATGGCCAAGGAAACGCAGCCAAAGACTGTATCAGAGGCTCAGGAAGAGCTGCCTCCCCAGGAGGCCGCAACAGGTGTAATGCCTGAGGCCCCAGCACAACCAGCGTCGGCACAGAACAAGAACAATACCGGCGCCTCGGAGCAGCACCCAGCGCAGCAACAATAGCCACACGGCAGAAGCGCGAGCAGCGGCAGCTGCCTGCCGTGATGGTACCTCGTACGATGAATGATCAACCCACGCCGACAGCGTAGATGCTAAACACACCTTGGGCTTGTTGCTGTTTGCTTCAACGACACCGAGCGTGCGCCCTCGGAGATCCCAACGACAGGAATAGGAGGCACTGCGTCCCGTGGCAGCTAAACCTGGCGTGGCGCCCGAGGCGCCAGCACCACCACGAGCAGCAGCAGAGCAGCGGGAACAGGAGGCGTTGCCCTGTACAACAACAAAACAGTAGGAACAGGAGGTGCTGCCTCCTGTGGCAGTTGCACCCGGCGCGGCGCCCGAGGCGTCAGCACCACCAGCAATAGTAGTAGAACAGCATGAACAGGAGGTGCTGCCTCCTAGGGCTGCTATACCCGGCGCGCCGCCCGAGGCGTCAGCACCACCAGCAGCAATAGCAGAGCAGCGAGAACATGAGGCGCTGCCTCCTACGGCAGCTGCACCCTGCACGGTACCCGAGGCATCAGCACCACCAGCAACAGCAGCAGAACACCAAAAACAAGAGGTGCTGCCTCTTACGGTAGCTGTACCCAGCATGGCGCCCGAGGCGTCAACGCCATCGGCAGCAACAACAGAGCAGTGGGAACAGGAGGTGCTGCCTTCTACAGTAGTTGTACCTGCCACGGCGCCCGAGGCGCTAGCACCACCAATTGTAGCAGTAGAGTAGCAGGAACAGAAGGTGTTGCCTTCCGCAGCAGCTGCACTCAGCGTGGCGCCCGAAGTGCCAGTACCACCAATAGCAATAGTAGAGCAGCAGGAACAGGAGGTGTTGCCTTCTACTACAGCCGCACCTGGTGCGGCGCCTAAGGCGCCAGCACCACCAGTAGCAATAGTAGAACAACGGTAAAAGGAGGTACTACCCTCTGCAGCAGCTACACCCAGCGCGACACCTATGGCGCACGCACTGGCAGCAGTAGGGGCAGAGTAGCAGGGAAAGGAGGAGCTTCCCTCTGTAGCAACTAAATTCGGCACGGCGCCCAAGGCACAGGCGCCATCGGCAATAGCAGTGGGAACAAGAGGTGCTACCTTTTGCAGCAGCTGCACCCGGCGCGGTGCCCAAGGCGCCAGCACCACCAGCAGCAGCAGCAGAACAACGGGAAAAGGAGATGCTACCCTCTGCAGTAGCTATACCCAGCACGACGCCTAAGGCGCAGGCACTGGCAGAAGCGGCAGCAGAGCAGCAGGGAAAGGAGGAGCTGTCCTTTACAGCTACTGCATTCGGTGCGGCGCCCAAGGCGCAAGCGCCATTGGAAATAACAGCAGAGCAGCGGAAACAGAAGGTGCTGCCCTCTACGGCAGCTGCATCTGGTGCGGCGCCCAAGGCACCAATACCACCAGCAGCAGCGGCAGAATAGCAAGAATAGGAGGTAATTCTCCCTGTAGCTGCAATATCAGGTGCGGTGCCCAAGGCACCAGTGTCATCAGGAGCGGTAGCAGGACAACGGAAGAAGAGGAGGAAGGTGTCCAGAGGGGTTGGTCTTGACCAGGAGAAGCAAGGGAAGGAAATGGCGGAGAAGGCAGGAGAAGGGGGATGCCTACCACCACAAGAGGAGCATCTTAGCTTGCTCAACATACCCCCTTCAAGAGGGGAGCCGCTACCCCCTGATGACAGATCCCAGTGGCCGACCAGTTCACGGCTGGAGAGACAGCAGGAGCAAAGACGACCGGGAGCAACACAAGGAGATAAAGAGGACTACGATGAGAAGCTCGAGCTGAGCATCGAGGCAGAGAACCAAGATGAGGAAGAGGGAGAGGAGGAGGACCCCCGGTAACGATGTGCAAGTTGTAAGGACCCAGTAACCGCAAGGGAAGGAGTGGTGTGCGCAGGATGCAGGGCCAGCTTACACTTGCAATGCTGCAACCTGGACCAGGAGATCTTGTACGACATTAAGATGTGTGACGTCTTTGCAGCTAACCTGAATGAAAACATGGGGATAGACAGTGTGGAGGAGCTGCAGAAGGAGGAGGAGGCAGAGAGATCCAGTTTGGGGAACAAGGCCACCCCAGGGAGATTCAGTCTGCCACAAGACGAGCAGGAACCCTGTGGCAACTGCGGGGAGCCGATGAATGCTACCACTCTGTTTTGTTGCTTTGTATGCCGACACCCTGTACATGCCGCCTGCTAGGACCCGAAGGTGCGAATACGATGGAAGGTGATAGGGTGCAAGAAATGTGCACCTATCATGTTGGCAAGAGTGGACAGAGAAGATAGAAGGAAGAACAAGCATGCACCCAAGCGCTGGATCGAGAGGTGTGAAGTCTGCCGGGAGCTGCATGACCCCACGGACCTGTCATGGTGCCACGAGTGCAAAGGACCTCTCCATCGTAAATGTGGGACTGAGATTCCGGGATTGGGACAGCACTGCAAGGGCTGCATCCGGAGGCTGGTCAAACAGGAGCAGGAGATGGGCAAGGAAGGTGGACAGACCGCTGGATCGGTACCAAGCATCCCAGGGGTAGAGGAGACAGAGACATGCGGGAAGTGCAAACGGCCGGTGAGAACACTGCTTCAATTGCAGGGTAGCCCTCCACTACATCTGTGGGAAAGAGGAGCTGCTGCAGCAGAAGGCAGTGCATGTTTGTCCAACCTGCATACCATAACTGAAGGAAAAGGTGTTGAAGGAGAGGGAGAAGCAAGAGGGGAGACGTCTAGGAGCAGCAGAGAACAAGTGGCGCCTATATTGTACGGACTGTGGCAACCACAACACCACCGAATGCTGTGAGGGATGCCACCAGCCGCTCCACAGACCATGCGGGTAGGTGTTGCCTTGGGTGGGGCAGCATTGCGACAAGTGTGTGGCAAAGATGCGGCTTCTCGAGGCTCGGGCACGGGAAAGGAAGTAGCAGCAAGAAAGGGAGCAGCAAGGTGCGGAGGAAACGGCAGAGCCACGCTCATCCGCGGATGCCCATCCAGTGGAGGAGCTTTATCGCAACGTAGTGGCATTGCCGGGACCTGAGGGAGCAGCGGCTCCAAGGAGAGTGTTGGCCATGAGGGCGCTGGGGAACAAGGATGTCCCTGAGGTCAAGAGAAAAGTGCTGGCCATTGTAAATGAGGCATTGAGTGCAATGCCTCAGTGGT
Source organism: Penium margaritaceum (assembly GCA_023375785.1). Lineage (NCBI taxonomy): Eukaryota > Viridiplantae > Streptophyta > Zygnematophyceae > Desmidiales > Peniaceae > Penium > Penium margaritaceum. Next base: position 180,496 of record SZWC01000774.1, on the reverse strand, counting down.
GCCTTGTGAGAGATGAGCCGCCACCGGTGGTCCCAAGGCCACGAGCCCCACAAGGATCGGACGTGCGACCCCGTCTTTATCCACCTTCAGTGGATAATTGATCCACCCAGCGGTCAAACATGCCGAGGGCACCTGGACGGATGCAACAGGGACGGGGAGCGGAGGCTAGACATGGAGTGGTGGCACCTGGGTACTCAGGAGCAACAAGACGGCCCGGTGTTCCGGTGGACGATGTTCCGGCATGGGACCAGCACGCCGCCACAGGAGGACACCAGAGGACCCTGAAAAGAGGGCCCTCTGTATACCCTACCAAGGGAGTGATGAGGTAAGGAGGAGGGTGCAAGAGGAACAGGAGGAGGTAGCGCGGCACTTGTAGGAGCAGCAAGAAGGAGGGACAGGAGGAAGAGAGCGCAGGGTGACCCCACGCCAGAGCCCCAAGGCGCGGAATGGGGAAATACGACAAGAAGGGCTCCACCGGGAGTTGGAAGGCATGGAGAGGACTAGGTGGGCGGAAGAGGTGTATTCATCGCCGGAGAAAGTGGGTGAGTAATTTGCGCAGGGAAAGGAACGACAGTGCTAGGGATGCGGCAAATGATCTAGCGGAAAGGGAAGAGCAGGATGAAAGAAACAATGGAGGGGGACGGATGGATGGGGATGTCAGGCTCATTTTGCGGGAGTAGGGTATAACAGTGTTAATGATATTTCGTTCATCCACCGGAGGAAGGGAGGGAAGTGGGCCCGGGGTCAGGATTTGGGGAAGGAGTCGACGGATGATCCGACGACCATCGAACCAGTAATAAAATTATGGGAAGAGGAGTTCGATTCCGGGAAGCGATGAAGCGCGAAGAAAGTATTGTGGCGGATGACGTGACCCAACCAGACCTACCGGGAGGGAAGGAAGGCGGCCGGAAGCTGGTTTCATGGCCGCGGAATCGCGTCCGAACCACGGAAGGAGGAGCGGTACTCGAGGCACCTTATCCAGAGGCGCTTTGATGTGCGAGCCGCGAGAAGGGGGCCAGCTAGCGGGATGAGAATGTTGGGAGGACGGTGCGAGGAGAGAATAAGAGGAGAAGGATGAGAGATAAACCAGATGCTTTCTGACCGGCTGCTGACACCAAGCTACTGAGCCATTGAAACCCAACGTTGAGGCGCCAAGGCTGATTGCTGACTGCTGGCAGCCGACGATCGAGGGAGGACTAAAGGCTCCCAGACCTCAAGAAAACCGACCCCGCCCCTATGACCCTGCCTCAAGACGTCCGCCACCTGGCGCACGTCGTTGCTGGTTCCTCGACGGAGTCGGATGTGGGAAGACAAGCCTTCTAGCCATCAGCGCGACTGAGAGATTACTGCCCCTCAGTCGAACCAGACCGTCGAGCGGGACCCGCGTCTTGTCTCGCGACAAGTTAAAATGGGAAAGTTAGACGGGGCTAGGTGTGTGTGGGAGTGTGTGTGTGTGTGTGCATGGGTGTGCAGCCATCCCCGGATGGGAAGGCCGCTTCCTGAGGAGCACGTCACGGGTCCATCATGGCCGGGGCCTGAGTTCCCATGAGAGCACCAGCCTCCCAACCCAAGGAGGGCTGCGTGCGACTCACCGGTCATCTTCTACGCCATCTGCAGCTATTGCAACATCCCTCACTAGCTCAGAGTGCGCACGATCCTGGGGGTGATGCAATGTGTGCATCACCCTACCGGCGGAGCCATGGAGCAGTTCTAATAGTCATGGCTGCAGAGGCTTCCCCGTGACGACGAACCCCGACCCGTGGAAAGTTGGCAGGAGGTTGCACGCGACGTCTGATGGAGGGTTGTAGAGGTAGCTGAGGAACGGGCTGAAGCGTTTTGCGCGTATCAACGATACCAGGAGATCTCCCGTCTCCACAGGGAAGAGGATGCTTGTGCCAACTTTCGGGCGAGCCAACGTGTCGACGGCCCCTTGGCACTGCGCCGTGCAACCCCTCTGGCTGACAATGGCCCCATTGCCGACCGCACCGTGGCCGTGCAGGACCCAAGGCCGGTGGATGATCCGTCGAGCCAGGACGTCTATGGTTTGTGTATTTTGCTGGGTGACCTGTAGGGTAGCGATTGCATGTGTAGAGGAAATGTATCGATTGTGTTTATCCTTGTGTGTTTGAATGCAAGCATGTTGATTGTTCAAAATCACTTAATTCGTGTTGATCGGAGGAATTGTCTTAGGATATTTCGTTTCATCCGTCGCATAATTGACCGTCAGTGATTAAGTATGAACGAACGTAATAGCTAGAATAACCACATTAATGAGCTCGATATTTGTCGGGATCGTGGTGGAAGAAGCGTGGGTCAATTAGAAAAAGGAATACGTGTGATGTATTCCCATAGTTGTTTCAGTGAATGATCCGTTGAATAACTAGGAAAAGGGAGAAGGGTGAAGTGTTCGGACTGATAAGAGTGTGCTTGGAACGAGCGGGGTAAAAGAGTGATATAGGACAGGGTAGTAGAAAAGAAGGGGAAGTGGACGAAACTGCGGGGATAGCACAGCGCAAACCGCAACTGAGAGCGGATCCCTGCATGCTGCCAGACCTGACTCCAACCAATGGTGAAAAAGGGTATAACAGTGGCAGCAAACGTGGCAAAATCTGTTGCAAGTGTAGGTGCAGGTACTAGTGCAAGTGCAATAGTAGGTGCAATAGCAGCCAGAGTAGCGGCAGCTGGAGTTCTTCCAGTCGGATCAGCACTAGTCTGAGGAGTAGTTACAGGAGCGGTTGCAACAGTTGCCACAACAGTCGGGAGAGGGGGACCACATTCGACAACAAATGAGGCCCCCTTTGCCTAAGTAGCGACTATAGGGGCTGCCACCGTCTACGCAGGTGCTCCAGCAGGCGGAGTACCGCCAGGCAGGGCAGGAGATTCATTGCAGTTCGAGCAACAGCTATTGGGTGAGATGGAACCGACGCTACCCCGGCAAGGGCCTCAGCTCCTGGTAGTTACAGAGAGCCGAGAGCTACGCCTGTACCGCCGTAGGCGCCCTCATTCGCTTTTGCTCACCGACCTCGACCACCTTCTTCAGGCCATGCCATGACAGGATCAGGACGCCTACGCAGCTCACCTCCTCTCTCCAGGCTCTCCTGCTCTTCTTGATGTGCCTCTCTTGCTTCTTCCTCCTGACCCTCTGCCTCATCTCCCTCTCCTCCCCTCCCCTCCTCCCTTTCTCTCCCTCCTCTGTCCTCCCGTCTTCACTGGACATTTTTCGATTAAGCAGCGACGTTGTCCGGGTCGAGGGTGGGGGGTGTAGGGGCGGTGCTCTTTGACTCTGAGGGGGTCCCCCTTTCCTTCACCTGGTCGCGTCTGCCGAGGGAGGCGACCAATAATGATGCAGAGTATGCCGCCCTTTTGGCTGGGATGGAGTTGGCTCGGGAGCACGGCATTTGTGGCCTAGTGATTGTGGGTAATTTGCGACTGGTAATCACTCTGATGGGGGGCTTGACGAGGGTCACGGTGGTTTGCCTCTGGGACCGAGGGGATGCTGCGCATGCAGTTGCTATGGGGATTGTCTCGGTATTCTTCCATTGGATTGGCCGGGAACTCAATGGTGTGGCTGATTTCCTGTCGAGGATGGGGATGCGGTTGCAGGCGCCGGGCAGGCGACAGAGGGAGGGAGTCCCGGATGACCTAGTAGCGCACCACGCCGAGACACTTCTGGTCACACAGGAGCTGGTGGTGTAGAGTTTGGAGGGACTCTAGAAAGCAGCGCCCGGTGTCTGTAGATGGTCCTTCCCCTGGGGTCGTCACGGCTTGGGGGAGCCTAGAGGGCTTTGCTTGGGAGCAGCTTGGGGGAGCACTACGTAGTGCTGGTGGGGACTAGGAGCGGATGGTGCAGGCCCCCGCGGTGCTTTCCCGTCTCTATCGTACGGTGCGGCGCGGGGTGAGCTTCATCTTCCAGCGCTGTTGTTCCTGGGTCTTGCAGCCGGATCTCTCACTCGACATGCTTTGCAGCCGTTGGATGCCCCTTCTACACTTCCAGATGCTCATGTGCAGGGTGCCCTCTTTCCAGGAGTAGTTGGTTGATCCGGCCTTCTATCAGGGTCCGCTTTGAGCTCCCTCGCGCGGTGGAGAGATTGGCTCTGAGGCACAGGTCCATACTAGCCTGTGCTCCATTGATGATGTGGTGTTAGAGTGGTGTGTCCGCTTTGTGGTTGGCGATTGGACTGGCCTATTAAAGGAGTCATGTGAGGCGGTGCATCCGGCCCAACGCACGTGGGTGGCAGCCCGCCCCTCTACCAGGCAGTCGGTAGCAGCAGCTTGGGGGGAGGCGGCGGCGAGAGCGCGCTAGTATGCGGCCAGCCTTGTCCATGCTGGCGCGCTCACGTGGTTGATGCAGCAGTTTGAGGAACGCCCGCCGGCGGCGGGGATGGCACGGACCCTGGCTGCCCTCTGGGAGCGACACCCGCCGTCCCTGCTGCCCATTCCGGATTGGGTCAAATCCACTCTTTTCAGGTCTAGGGAAGGGTAGCCACTGGGGTGACAGGGGAGATGGTGGAGGAAGCGCTACGGGAGGCACATCGGGGCTCCGTTGCAGGGCCTCTTGGCTTGACTTCTTACCTTTTGAGCGATCTCGCCCTTGACTCCCCAGTTGGTTTGGAGATCGTGACAGGGGTTTTGCGCACCATGCTTGAGAGTGAGATGCCATGCGCGGCGGCGGGGTGCTTGGGCTGTAGTAGGCTCATCCCCATCCTAAAGGGTACTACGGAGGAGGAGGGTTTGCAGCCGTTGGCGGTGGGAGAGGCTTGGCTTCGTCTTACACTACGTCTACTTCTTCTACGAGACAAGTCCAGGCTCCATACTGCTCTTTGACCTCATGAGTTTGGTGTGGGTGTCTTGGAGGGGGCGGGCGTGCTTGTTTGCGGTGTACGCGCCATTCTCTCTACGAACTCCTCTTTCTGATTCCTTCGGCTGGATGTCCGCAATGGGTTTAACGAGGTGGAGTGGGCGGCCGTTTTTTAGGCAGTTTGGAACCGGAGCATGAGCCCGTGGATCCCCTTTCTCCGCTAGTTTTACACCCACCCGACGCAGCTTCTCTTATTTGGCGTCAGCGCGCCGGCTATGCTGGAGAGCGCCTAAGGTGTACGCCAGGGGGACCCCCTTGGGCCGGCACTGTTTGATTTGGCCTTGGCTCCACTCTTGGAGGCGGGGACCCAGCGGCTGAGAGGTGCTCAGGGGTCTTGCTATGGGCATGTCGGAGCTTACCAGGACGATGCGACGGTTATGGCCACGCCCCAGCTTCTTGCCGTCACTTCCACTGCCATGACTGAGGTGGTAGCACTCCGCGGTCTGTATATCCAGCCGCGGAAGTGCCTACTACTACGCTGCTCCGAGGAGGCTGTCCCTCCGGTACTTGCAGGGTTGCCTTGCCGTCGGGATGGGGTTGTCCTCCTGGGGTGTCCGGTGGGTTCGGCTGTCTAACGGAGTACGTGGGCTGAGCGGTGGCTCCAGGAGCAGTTGCGTGGCCCTTCCCAGGTGAGCGAGATGGAGGATGTACAGGCGGCCATGCTGCTGCTTTACCTTTGCATCATCCCCCGGGTGGACTTCTGTGTGCGGGCGCTTCTGCCCGAGGACAGTTGGCTGTCAATCCTGCACCGCTTCAACACGGCGGTTCTCCAGCTTCCGTAGGTTTCTCCGGCCACTCAGGTGGGATATATGGACTATGAGCTCCAGCACCTGGCTCGCTTGAAGTCTTAGCTGCCCTTTCCCTTTGGGGGAGCTGGATTGGTGGAGGCACAGGACCGTGCTCCTTTGGCCTATGCTTGTGCGAAGGGCAGTTTGCTTCCTGTCCTCTCCAATTATTTCACTCCCTTCCTCCCAGCAGCGATTGCGCTGGAGCATCTTGCCCCGGACTTGGACCTAGTGCAGGAGGAGCTGCCCCGGCCTGTCTTTGAGGTCCTACCCTCGGTTGAGACTATGCAGCTGAGTTATTCCGCGGGCTTGCATGAGAGGATGTATTGATTGTGGTACTCTCTCTGGGGGGAGGGGTGGATTGCGAAGGTCAAGGAGGTGCACCGGCGACGCCGCGGCTGTGCTTAGGGAGGTGTCCATGCACCTCTCGTAGCGGCTGTGTGCATCGTTGCCACCTGTGATGCTGGGCGACGGTGACAAGGGGCAGCACAATCTGGCTACAGGCTACTTTGTCCGGCCCGCGTGACCGCACGTATCTTTCCCCAGCAGACTTCCGCCTACATGCTTAGCTCAGGTTGGGTCTCCCTCTTCCACACTTGTTGCTGGTGGGGGTGGACGGGGTTGACCCGGCAGCGGTTACTAGGCGGCGGAGTGGAGGTGCAATTCAGCGCGTCTACAAAGCCATCCGGAACAAGCTTGCGGATGACTTCCGGGAGCATCGTCTCATTCACAGGAATGAGAGTGGGGGCGCGACTGGTTTGCAGGCGGGTGGTCCAGGGGAGCCTGAGCCGGATATGACACTGACCGATCCTGAGTCTGGCCTCATGTGGGTGTTGGATGTCACCATTGTGAACCCCCATGGGGTTCGCGCCATGGGGCCTGGCTTGGCAGTATCGGAGGCAGAGAAGGCTAAGGTGGCCTTGTACTCTACGGTGGAGGGGAGTGGTCGGTAGATGCGACCTCTGGCTTGAGAGACTCTAGGGGGCCTGGGTGACCACTTATGGTCCTTTCTGGCCCGCCTCGCCAGGGTCTGCCTTGCACGAGTGCTGCGGCGCTGCTCGGAGGAGGCCTTCGAGCGTTGGGCCCAGCGGGCCGTCTCCACCCTTGCGTAGCGGTCTCCATCGCGGGCATCCAAAGTCAGTGTGCTGCGATCCGGTTCCACAACGTGGTTCATTATGCGGCTACATATCCTCGTTCCGAGGAGGATGTTCTCCCGTTGGCGCATGGACTGGGGTTGCCAAGTTACCTTGCTCTTTCTGATCTTTGTGCCTGTGAACCGGTCTTTGCCAATACTTAGTTGCACTTTATTTCCACCGTATTGTGCCATAGATATGGCGACTTTTATATCTCGCAGATGTGCCGGTCAGAGCGGCATGTTTCTTTGTCATTTCTTTAAAAAACGTTTTCTTAAAAAAACACACTCACAACATGGCCTGGAAGGCACGCATCACCAAATGGGTGGCCATACTCTTGCAAGCATTCTATAACCCATTGAACAGCAGGGCACACTGCATGTGTGAAGGTGGCTATGGTAGTTATGTTTATCTGTACGTCAGCACACATGCACCATGCGGCTTCCTTGTGAGTACATGCTTTGCTTTCGGTGTGAGTATCAACCACTAGACTCAGGATGCTTGAGGACTCCTTATTGGTTCTTTCCACTGTAGGCAGAATCCAAAATCTAGCGGCTCCATAAAAACTTCCTCTTGCTAGAGTTGGCTCATGCTCATGCCATCCGGTGGCCCTAAGTGGCTGTGACGGTCTTGTTTGGCTACACATGTGCCATGCCGGTTTTCTGTGTGCATCTGCTTTGCTAACAATGCGAGCATCAAGGCTTCATTCAGTGGTTGTGTTGTGGCCATGGTGAGCGGAGCCGTTAGATGGAATATGTATACACCAAAACATTCTGGAGGCATGCCATGACCATGGTTATGCATAGAGAGAAACTTCAAGAGCTCTGAAGCAATCACCACCCCCCACCTCCCTACATCATACCCACTCCCCTCCTCTGCCCCTCCCATCCCCCTCCCTTTACCTGCTAAGGATGCTCCTACACCATGTGACCCGCTCGCCCCAACTCCCCGCAGCCATGCACCCAACAACGCATAGCCAGGTAATTTGTGCACAACATTTCACCACAACACATGTGGCACAAGTCTAGCGCACACTTAGATGCTGCTGAAAACGACGTTTCAGAACATCTCAGAGACAGTTATTCACACACGCAAGGTGCTCACAACAACTTATTGGTTTGCCAGAAATGCACGTTTCACATCGATTGGAGCACAATTTCAATTTTTCCATTGCAATTTTCAATTGCATAGTTTCAAAGCTGTTTACAATTTTCTCGGCACATTGTTTCTAGCTGACATAGAGCAAAGCACACTTCACAGAATGCGGATTCCAGATATTCGGGCAAGGGAGAGAAGAGCAAGTGAATCAGCATATCACTGTGTGTGAAGCTATGGTGCAATCAAAGCAGCTGTCTCACCAGCAACGCATGTGCGGCAAAATTCAGTGCACACTATGCAGTACCAACCCGCCTTCTCTAGCGGACAATACCCTCCATTGTCAGGGCAGGAGAACCACTTTTCAAAACTTCTAAGCAACACAAATATGTCTCCAATCGATCATGCTTCTTTACTAGTTTGTATTATGCTCAAATATATAATTTGTGACAATCGAAAAGAACACGTTATCTTCCAAACACAAGAATTCCACCTTGATTCTCAATGTGCTATATGCGTGAGTAAGAAGTGCACTCACCAGCTCCTGAGGGCCGTGAGCACCATGAGTGTGGCTGGAAGAATTGCATCCTTGTAGTTAATTTCTAGAGCTCCACCTGCATTACATCTCAAAGACAAGAGGAGTGTTTGCATGGAAGACCTGGCATATCTGCTCAAACATCCCACATGAGCAATGGGTGCCTCATCCGCAAACATTGGAAGGCTCCAAAGCGCAAGTCATGACCATCTCAGCATCCCTGCACATCCATGGCGTCCATATCCTCCTCCTCCACCTCCACCTCCATTGCTTTGGGTGGGTTTGTCTTCTTTTACTGTGGTGAGAGAAGTTAACCTCGAAGAGTTGGTCCATGGGTTCTTGTTATCAATAGGGTGCCACCAAGATGGCAATATTAGTACCATGACAGCAACCTTGCCGCCTCGGCAACAATCTGACAAATGCAAGGACAGCATGCTTCATGCCCATGCCCATTCTTTCTTTCCACGGCAATCGTGCCGCCGCGATAGCAAAATTGGCACCGTAGCTGCAATATGCTGCTGTGGCAAGGGGCTTCAGTTCTAGTTTTCAAATGGAACCCCCCCCCCCTGCACACCATCATCATGAACAGCTTGCAGTCGAAGGGTGTCAATTCAACACATTGACCAGTCGGCTTCAACCCAGGAATCAAATTAGACTATGAAAACACTCATTCCCCACATACCTCCTCCTCCTTGACTTCATGCTGATTTCCAATGATCCCTTGCCTGGCTAGGATGAATACCCCACATGGATAACAGCTCCACTGAACTATCCTCAAGGGTACTCATGAGGGAGACACACTTCTTTCCAAAGATGACCCTCACTGTACACCAACAATGAGCTGCTAGCAAGGCTGGTTAGAGGAGTGGTCCCAACACAAGAGTTCATGAAGCTTCCCGTGCAAGTGATCACTTGTGAGGACAACTATATCATCTGACTGGCTAGCATGTAGCCCTTCAATTCCCCAAGTATTGGCATTGATCATCCACAAGCATGTAAAGGTGCAATCTAGATGGTGTGTAAGCACCCATGGCAGGTGCACAGTAACATGGAAAGAGCTGAGCTTCAGAGGACTTGTCTCATGGGTGGCAATGGGAAAACTCAGCCCTATAGCCCAAAGGGAGGGCATGAATTTTACATGACATATTCAGCTACTTTGGTCCCTGAACAACAAAGCTACAACTACAAGCCGTCAAGGCCTACAACCTTATTATTTTGTCTTTTCCTCCAGCCACCAATTCCAATCACAGCAGCTGCCAATTTGTCAGTGAACCCATGGAGACTGGAATGCTACCACTCAGGTGATTTTCCCACAAGTATCTGCATCTTACATAGTGTTTGTAGGAAACATGCGCATATCACAATCTCTCTGTTGTGCCAAACCATGAGTGAAAGGATGACAGTGTACATTCGACGGTTGAGGTATTGCTTCAAATCCAAGTGACAGCTGATAGCTGGTGACCACGACGTGGACACAATAGGCTTTGACCAAAGCAGCTATCTGACGGGTGATACAAATCTGTGTTTTACACAAATCTGAGTCCCCTACAACCACATATTCATGCCATGAGAGCGCACAGACGAGCATATCACTACAGTGCTTGATACACTGAACATCATCAGATCCGACAAAGTGAGAGTTTCCACTAAGATACACTTTCTCCTCCACTGCATCATGCAATTTGCTGGCAAAAGGTCACTGCTGAAGATCTGCATTGAGTCAGCATTCTACTTGCACCTTGTAGACAGTTGATCTGAGTCACAGCATGGTCGAGTGGAGAGATAGGTGACATTGGAAATGTGAAAATCGGACATTGTTCAATGACTTACGGCATATGGCCATAACATGTAGCCAACCTTCAGCCCTTCAAGTTTTAAAACAATGGCATTGAACGGCCAGAATCATGTAGAGGTACAACCAAGTCAGTCTGTTATCAGCCACTGAAGGAGTGTAGTCCAAGAGCAAGAGTTGAGGTACCAATGACTGGTTTGATGGGTGGCAGGAGGGAGGAGATTCTACACAGCATAAAAAATGGAAGGAATGAATCAGACATGGCACAATCAGATACGTTGGCTTTCAATTTTGTGCTTGTACCGCCACTAGAAACCAGCAACTGCCTTATATTTTATTTCAAAACAGTCTTCCATATTTTCCTCTTACCAACACTCCAACTCACAGTTTTTTTCGATTTATTTGGGTACCAATGGAAGCTACAATGTTGCTAGTCAGTTTATTAACCGACAAGTCTCTCCAGATTAATCAGTTATCACAAGAAAAGAAACACGAGCATGTAAATGTAACAAGAAGTTTCTGTACCACGAGTGACAACAACACAGTCCATACTTCATGGTTCAGGTGTCACTTCAAATGCAAGATACAGCTTACAGCTGCTGACCACAGTTTGAACTTAACCAATCATGTGACAGATGACACGAATCTCCCCTTCACAAAACTGCAGAACAGAAGCACGCCCTGAGAATGCATACAAAGCCAAATACAACAACATCCCACTGGAATACACGTCTTCTGCATCTATGGCTAACACTGCATCATGCAATCTGCCAACAACAAGCCAAGGCTTAACATCTGCACCCATTGGATACCATGCAATACATTCTTCTTCGACCTTGCACACAATAGATATAAGTCAGTAGGCTACACATTCCCTGTAATAAAAAAACACAAGTACAAAAGATGTGCACAGAGCAGAATGATGATAGTCACTCCATTGATTCCATGGAGTGACACAATAATAAGGCTCAACATTCATCGTGCAACTCACGATGCCAAGTGTTGTAGACTTGGCACGCATCACGGTTCATTATACAGAACCTGTAGCCTCAGAGACCTCTAGTCTTCTTCCTTTGCCAATGCTTCCACTCACATTCTCATCAGACTTGTTAGGGCATCAATAGAATCTGGAATACTGCCAGTCAGCTGCTTGGACTGCAGCAATCTACAGCTCAAATGGTTTTCATCAGAAACACGAGCATGTCATAATCAGTCATTTGTACAATGATTCAAAGAAGTACAATGCACAGTGCTTGGTTCAGGTCTTGCTTCAAATGCTACTTGCATTTTAAGCAAGACCTGAACCAAGCATTATGCAACTTGCATTATGCAAGTGACAGCTTACAGTTGGTGACCACAATGTGGACACAACAAGCTTGAGCCAAACAAACCATCAGACAGGTCCAGGTCTCCCGTAGAATGCACTGACAAAAACAACCATCTCTTATCACTGCAGTTCTTCTGCATCCAAGGCCATCACATCCCACAAGGTAGGGCATCCCAATACCATCCCCGCCACTGCATCATGTAGTGTACCAAATTCATTCTCTATCACATCTGTAAGTCTCCACCCATTGGACATCAAGTGCATCCAATTCAACCTGCAACACACATGCCATGGAGCCATGGTATAGCACGCACGTAACTTTTCCTCACATCACTCCAATGCTTGGTGTATCAACTGAATGCTTTATCACTGGACAGTATGCCGTATGTGCATGGGATCGTATCTGTTGTGAATAGTATCCATGCTAGCCACAAATTTCCTGCTTTCTTAGGTTGGCACAAGTCAATATGCTAGGGTCTCACACTGCTTGCAATGGTGCCTACAGCTGTCCTTCCAGAGTGCGACAAGCTCTCACCTAGCAACTGAAAAAACAAATCTTGGGGTTGCATTGTCATGGTGTTTTCTAGATGGTTGGGGAAATCCCTTTTGAGTCTATGTAGTAATGCAGTCTCGGTACGAGTTCCTCCAAGGGATTTTGACAAAAAAGTGAGCAGAAAGAGAAGGGCAGCGCATTGTAGCATTCCTTCGACACCATCAACAAGGTGCAAAGAGAGCATGTGGACCGGGAAGTCATTGACCATGCATAGAATTGAAAAAACCCCATCCTCTACTCCCGGTGGACCCATTCTAGAACCCACTACGTCAAAGACGTATTGACATCTTGGACATATTGGACATCTTGGACATCATGGGCTAGTTGCAATGTTGCTGGAGATTGCAGTTAGTCCTGAGATAGTCACAGTCAACATTATTGACTTCATATTGCATCGCGCTGTCGGCAGGAGCTCTTGGTTGGTTTAAAGTTGACAGTGGCTGTAGGAAAGCTCTACTTAACACCAATTCCCACTAATCTGGCTGCTCTATGGTGTGCATGTCTCCAAAATCTGGATTTCAAAGTTGGTTTTGATTTCAGAATTGCGACAAAAATTCAATCCCTTGATTTCGTCCTCCTCCCCCCCTCCCGTGACCTCCCATGGTGAGGATCAGTGTATATGAACACGTTTCAAACCAACCAGCGCAGTTCAGCGGTGCTTGATGTGGTTCAGCCAGTGTATGACATGTCTCAATATGACACCATGGAGGTCATTGTTCCATGGATCTGTTGGTGGTAGCAAAACGTCCTGCGAAAGGAATAATCGCTTGTTGGATGACATGGTGATCCGCGATATCATGTGTTGAAAAATTGCCCCTCCGCATGCTCAAGTGCGGCGCCGGGAGGCGCCAATGAGCCACCCAAAAGTGGAAACTTCGCTCCGGCGGATCTAGCGACTCGACAATTGCTCGGATCTTACAGTGGATGATTGCCCCTTGAAGTTGAAAAGTCGCTGAATCCGATGGAAGTTGTTTCGCTGGAATCGGACAAATATCGAGGGAGATATGGCCCTCCGAAGTTGGGGTGTGCGCAGCGACTCTGGGAGCCGGCTGCGACTCGAAATCCGGTGGATCATCGACTGGATTGAGTAACAAAAATACCATCTGGAGAAATTGCTCCGGAAGGCCTGCAGAGGCGTCCGGTGGATAATCCACCTGATCAGGTGGATCATCCACAGGATCCAGTAGTGCAGGTTGTTACTGAGGGTCAAAATTCTGACTGCAGGTCCGCGGACAGGTTTCGAACCTCGTCACACCCCATCACCAAACTCAACCCAAAAGTGGGTAGGGTACGTGTAAACAGTGCGGGAGACCCCTACACCATGTGCAAGTGGACCTGCACCTTGGGAAAGGCGCTTCGCACGTGAAGGAAGGAGCCACGGCGTGTGCGTGCCATGGAGGCGTTAGGTATTTCTGTGGTGGGTGAGACCTACGCTTCGGCAAGCATAACTTGGGCTATGCTTGGCCGAATTACACGCAGTTTGGTGCGTTGGAAAGCTAATGACTAGCCCTATAAATGTTGTGATCATGTCTATGTCAAAAAAGTATGCAAAACAACGTTATTCCCTTTGCAAACTGACTGTCTCTAAATTCCTGCTCACATAGCCTGAGGCGACCTGAAAGCTCACGCTCAGTCTCGGATTCGCCCAAAACAGTAGACGTGAACCACTAGAGACGATCAGACAAACGCCAGGACCGCACCACGCGGATTCCATCCTGACAAAGGGTTATGGCCCCACGGGTCTGATAGCCTCCAACGTTCACGTCTTCCGTAGCGCAAGGGATCGTCATCTTGGACGTCGCCGTGAAGTTCTAAGAACCTGTCAGAGTAGTAGCTGCGCACATGGCGCAGAAGGGGACGCAGCCGATCCAGAAGTATGCAGGCAGCCAAGGCTTTGGGCTATGGAGGTGGCACTTCGAGTTGCACCTCGCGCATAAAGGGCTGTTTGAGGTCATGATGGGAACGGAAGTCCTCGACCAAGCAACGGCGACGGAAGCGTAGAAGGAGGCCTTCGTAAAGAAGAACACAGAGGCGCTCATGCTGCTGATGTCTGGGACGGCAGAGCTGTAGTGGGGCTACTTCCAGGGCTGCAAGCTGGCAGCCAAAACTTGGTAAAAACTCTACTCCATCTATCAATCCAAGTTGCTAGCGAACACAATCTTTGCGATGAAGTAACTCCTCATGGTGAGAATCGAGGAGGGAGATGATGTCATCTCCGCCATGCAGCAGATCGAGTCGCTCGCCTCGCAATGCAATGACGTGGGATGGACGATCGACACACAGCTACAGGCGATGGCCCTCCCCATGGCCCTACTTGACAGTTGGGGCCTTCTCATCACCGTCCTCGGAGGATGGGCGGAGGACAAGCTCACCTATGGCGCGGTCGCAGAGTGTCAGAAAAAGAGGTCTCTGTCAAGGCAGAATACCAATGGGGTCATCTCCAGGAGTTTCTGGCTCCCCCTCCCTCTCTCGGAAACTCCGAGTTCTCTCAATAACAGTTCAAGCCCAGGCATGAATCACCTCGGTTCCATCACACACAAACCGTTGACGATGAGAACCGACCAACGGTACGTTACCGAGTAATCCCCTAATAAGCGGCCCGACTGCATGCACGTCTGGCTAGTGCACAAGAAGCCGTTGCTTTCTCTCTTGTCTTGTTCCATCCCTTATATGGAGGATGTTCATTCCCTCCTAGTTTAACCAGAACAGTTCTGCACATCCTGTTCCCCCTTGGTTCCGCGGCTTCGCCGCCGTGTCTTCGCTCTGCTCGTTCATCACCCTTTCTGTCTTCGCCAACTCTCAACGCTTCGCTCCGTCACTCTCGCTCCTTCGCTCAGCGCTCATACTCCGCCAACTATCACTCACCTCGTCCGCACTCTCTCTCACATCAACCTGTCTACCTCCGCTACCTTGCATCTCAGCCTCTATCGACTCCCACGACTAACTCCTCGGACCGCTCTCGCTTACGTCACTCTGCTGACGGAAACTTGCATGTCCTGATGCTTCTGCTTGCTTCTGCTGCCGCTGTTCTCATGTCTACATTTTTCTGACATGGTATCAGAGCTTCAGACAACTTCGCCTGGAGTCCCGTGACCGCGTCATTGCTCTGCCATCATCCTTGCTTCACTACTTCGACTCGCGTTATCCTACCGCCGCTACCGCCGTTCCGCGCCTCGCCGCTTTGCCAGCAGCTGACAACAGCAGCTCTACCTGACGAGTTCTCCACGCTGAAGAAACGCCCCGTCGTCCCAAGAAGGCCCTGCACCCATTTCCGCGCCCGTGGCTAACAACCGGTGACGTGTCGCCCACATCAGCCGCAAGTAACTCTCGAGCCGCCGCCTGCCGTCAACTACCAAGAAGCTCCTCACAATCTGCCACCCGCTGCTCCTTGTCGCATCCGCCTCCGCCAGCACCTCCTTCCCCTTCATCGTACCTCATCAGCTTCATCTGCTCCCTCCTAGATGTCTTTCTCTGTCCACCTGCGCCCATCATCTCGAGCCGTCTCCTCGCATCGCCTCCTCGCCTCATCACCAGCTGCAGCCAAAACTGTCGCTACCAGGATATCGGACACCACCAGTCTTCCTGCTCCCATTTCCGAGCCAACTAGGGAACAAGCCGTCACTCTCCTGGCATCAGCGGTCTAGTGCCTCTGCCCGCTGTCTGACTCCCTCTGCCGCAACCAACCTCTTCCAGCTGACAGGATATCGGACACCACCAGTCTTCCTGCTCCCACTTCCGAGCCAACTAGGGAACAAGCCGTCACTATCCTGAACGCTGAAAAAGTAGTTGTGTCGCTCCACCTGCCGCAGAGCGCCTCATCCCGGCTCTCTCCGCCCTCGTCGCTCCCTGTCTCCCGCCTCCTTCATCATCAACAACCTTCGGTCTTCATCTTCATCTGCCTCCATCATCCTTCCTCCTCCCTCCTGCCTCAGTCTCCTCAGGTCCATCAACCACTCGTTCCCGCGTCATCTCTGCCTCTCCATTTCTCAGCATCATCCGCGCCGCCTCCGCATTTGTCTCCTCGTCATCATTAGCATCCTCCGCGCCGCCCTACCATCAATCATCAGCATCAGCATCGTCTTATCGCGCACGTGGTTCCGCCCCTGCGCCCACTCATCAATCAATCGCTTCCTCCACTTCCACAATCGCCTTCAGCTCGGTACAAGGATCCGCCCGGTCGCATCGCCTTTTTCCGTGACGACCTGCGCCCACGCCATAACTTCGCAGCGCACGTGGTTTCGCCCCTGCGCCCACTCATCCATCAATCGTTTCCTCCGCTTCCGCATCAACTTCAGCTCGGCACAAGGATCTGCCCGGTCTCATCGCCTTTTCCGCGACGACCTGCGCCCACGCCGTAACTTCGCAGCGCACGTGGTTCCACCCCTGCGCCCACTCATCAATCAATCGCTTCCTCCGCTTCCGCACATCGCTTTCAGATCGGCACAAGGATCCGCCCGGTCGCATCGCCTTTTCGCGACGACCTGTGCCCACACCGTACCCTCCTTCAGCGTACGCGGCTCTCTCCTGCGCCCATTTATCAATCAATCGCTTCCTCCGCCTCGCATCGCTTTCAGCTCGGCACAAGGATCTGCCTGGTCGCATTGCCTTTCTCGCGACGATCTGCGCCCACGCCGAAACCTCTTCAGCGCACGCGACTCGTCCCTGCGCCCACTCCGCCATCCATCTCTCCTCCGCCGTCACCTGCCTCCGCCCCACTCGGCACAAGATCCGCCCGGTCGCATCACCTGTCTCGTGACGACCTGCGCTCACACCGAAAACATCCGCAGCACACGAGGTTTCATCCCTGCACCCACCCCTGCTTTAACTTCCACCACATACGCAGCATCACCCCTGTGCCCACGCTCTCAGCAGGTCCCCCTTTGTATTCCTCACCGACTCTCACCTTGTTCTCCTCTGCTACATCACTATCATGGACAAGTTGGCCACTGTGTGGGCTGAACTTCCTTTTCTTGGTCCGAAGGCTAGCAACATCCTCAGCTGGTCGGAGCCGGTCATTACCAGTGCACAAGGCATCTACATCAATGGGTATGAGGTGGCAGACATGCTACTTGGGAAATACGACCACCTCCTCATCAACCGACGCCAACCCAAGGATTACCATGCCACCTTCACTGCCATCTGGAATATACTCCGAACACGGCTCGGCAGCATCTATCTCCGCATCAAACATCCAACTGACATTGCAGCTCAGCGATGGTACTCCCTACTGCAGTATGCATGGCTGAGACGCTCATGCCACCTTCAAGTCTGTTACGTTGACATTTTCCCCACCTTGCCAGACATCCCCAAGCTCTTCTTCCTCCCAGAGGACGACGAAGGAGACGTTGTACCAACCAACGTCGACGAATGCCAACAGATCTTCTTCGAAAGGATGAAACTCTATTACCTCTTCCATTTTTCCATTGTGCGATGTCTTCTGGAGAGACCAACCTGGTGCAGCCCCAATGAGGACGACCACCCCGACGACTTTCAAGCTCAGCTCGAGCTATTCAACACAGAACTCAGACGCGGGCTTCGCACACTTGTCGATCCTACACTGCACTTTCTCCTGGACAAACATGACCGCAAAAGCTTACCCCTCATGTGGGATGGACTCATCACCCACTGTGGAGGAACAGTCAAGGCAATCCAAGAACCTAGGACCTTTTTGGATATTTCTCCCATCAGGTCTTGACCCTGGATCTCTTGCTGTTTTGTTTTCTCAGGCTAATGCATGGAGCCATCGCCCAAGGTCACCCAGGCATACGCGGTCGATGACCCCGGAAATTTAGAAAATTCATATCTCTCAATCCGACCGTTGGATTGGCCTGAAACTCGAACCTTAGACATTTTGCCACATGACCTTTCCAATGGTAATGTCCGACCAACAATCGGAGATGGCATCTGGTAGTTTCCTGGAACTTGCCCATGTGGACCTGAAACTGAGCCGGATGGCTCCTTTCTGGACAATCTCCCACTTTCCCGCAATCAGAGTGAGCTAAGTCCACATGTCTTTATGCGGAACTGCTGCTTCTCACGGGTCACTGGCTTGGTATAGAAATCAACGACCTGCTTGCTGGTTGGAGTAAATTCTAGCTTGATAGCACTCTCCTGTACCATGTGTCTGATGAAGTGATATGCGATATTAATGTGTTTGCTGCGTGCATGGTGCTCATGATTATTGGCGAGTGCGACTGCGCTCTGGTTGTCGACGCCTACAGGAACTGGAACTACTGCACTCCCTCTCGTCTCCCTCATGAGACGCTGAAGCCAAATTGCTTCCTTGGCTCCAAAGCTGAGAGAGACATACTCAGCCTTCGTGCTTGAGATGGCCACAACCACTTGCCGCTTGCTACACCAGCTGAAGGCCCCGCCATTCATTAGAAACACATGTCCAGAGATGGAATTGCGGTCTTGAGGGTCTGAAGCCCTATTTGTGTCTGTGTAGCCGATGATGCTGTTGTCCTTGGTGTTGTAGGTCATGCCGATAATGATGGTTCCAACAAGGTAGCGGAAAATCCGCTTCATTGCCTTCTGGTTCTCAAGTTCAGGACAAGCCATGTGTTGGCTCACAATGCTCACACCCTGTGCGAGGTCCGGCCTGGTTGCCACCATCAGGAACATGAGACTATCAACGGTGCTCTGGTACTTCTCCCGCTCTACTACATCTCCTTCTCCATTAAAACTCACGAGGTATTGCCGCATCTCAAGCGGCGTGACGATGGGTTTTCCCTATACCATGCCGAACTGCTGCAAACATCCTTGATGTAGTGGCTCTTTTGCAGTGAGAGCATAATTTGCGGTCACGCGTGATCTCGATGTCGAGGAAGTATGATGCCTCCCCGTGATCAGACATCTGGATGCGTTCTTGCATGGCCTCCTTGAGCTCATCTAGTGCAGACATGCTGTTGGAAAGGAGGAGCATGGCATCCACATAGATAATGATCATGAGGATCTCATGCTCATGCTGCCAGCGATAGATGCTATAGTCACACTCGCTTCGCTCGAACCCCATGCATTGCAGTGCCGCGTGCAATTTCTGGTTCCAAGCACACGACGCTTCCTTGAGGCCGTACAGCGACTTCTACAGCTTGCAAACCAGGTGCTCCTGGCCATTCATGATGAATTCCTCTGGCTGCTCCATGTAGATCTCCTCCTCCAGGCCACCATTCAAGAATGTCGTCTTGACATCCATGTGGTGGATCTCGACGTCCTGAGCTACTGCATAAGAGAGGAGTGTGCGCATAGAGGCAAACTTTGCAACAGGAGCAAAGGTTTAACTGTAGTCGATGCCTTCCTGCTGCGAGTACCCCTTGGTGACGAGCCTCGCCTTATACTTTTTGAGGTTGCCATCTACGCCCCTCTTCTTCTTAAACAGCCACTTGCACTTGATTACCTTGCGTCCTGGTGGACGCTTAGTGAGCTCCCACGTGCCGTTGTCGAGTTGCGACTTTATCTCTTCCTACATGGCTTGTGCCCAATCTGCTCCATATGGTGCAGCCATTGCCTTCTTATATGACAATGGCTCATCTGAATCTGCTGCAAGTGCGATGTTCATCCGTTCTGATTTGTATAACATCCAGAAAATGGCCGTGCTCACCAGGCTTGTAGCGCACCCTGAGAGGGTACCTGCGATTTGGTACTGGAGCATGAGCGGGCAGCTGGCGTGGTGCTTCTGGCAGAACTGTTGCTGTTGGTAGTGTTGCATCTCCTTCCTCCGCTTCTACTACTGAGGCCATTGTATCCGCAGCATCAGACATGGCAGAGTAGAGTGGTTCTCCCAATGTCATAGTAGAGGAAGGATCAGGAGACACGGGGTCAGGGAGAGTGTCTGCTCCCACTACTTCCTCAGCTGCTGGTTCTGTTGTCTCTTCGCAGATGATGTTGGTGCTGATGACGTTGCTTTTGTTGAAAACGACATCCCTGGAGATGATGACGTGGCCTGTTTCCCTCTCATGGAGGCGATAGGCCTTACATGCCACGTCATAGTCAATAATCAGCATCTGTGCGCTCTTCGCGTCCCACTTTTGCCGCTTTTCCTTCGACACGTGCATATGTGCCAAGCTACCAAACACGCAAAGATGACCCACGCTCGACTTCTTGCCAAAGCACACCTTGTACGGCGTCATCTGCTCTAGCGACTTAGTTGGACTACGGTTCTTGATGTAGACTACAGTGCTGATGGCTTCGGTCCAGAAGTCACAGGTCAGCCGAGCCGCGTGCAGCATGGAGCGTGCCGACTCAACAATGGTACGGTTGGCGCGTTCTGATACACCATTCTATTGCCGCAAGTATGGCGCAGTACGCTGCGCCTTGATTCCAGCTGCTGCGTTGTAGTCCCAGAAGTCCTTGCTGAGGTACTCTCCACCATGGTGGTTGTACAATGCCTTGATCTTCTTGCCAGTCTGGTTCTCCACCATTGCCTTGAACTCTTTGAACCTGTCAAAGCACTCGTCCTTGGAGGAAAGAAAGTACATAGCAGTGCAACGGCAGAAATCATCAATGAAGGTGAGAAAGTACCTAGAGCCTCCAAAGCTCGGGGTCAATATTGGGCCATACAAGTCTATGTGGACCAGCCTCAACACCTCCTTCGCGCGCTTCTGTGCCCTAGAGAATGCCTCGCAATGTTGCTTCCCCTCCAAACAGCGGATGTACAACTGCTGCTCAAAGTTAGAGATGGTGAGCAAGTCACGCACCATCTGCTTCGTTTGAAGTTGTTGCAACGCACGCATGCCGATGTGGCCGCAGCGCCTATGCCAGATTTTGCCATCTGTGGCCTACACCACTGTTGCAAGATTTTGCACACGCGGGATCTTGGTCTTCCCCAATAGGCGGTACATGTTGCCCTCCTTCACCGACCTGGTCAACTCCTCTCCTGTGTCCTTGTTGATGATATAGTCATAGTCATCGTCAAAGACAACGCGGAGTCCTGTGTTGGTGAGAGAGGAGACTGAGAGGAGGTTGAATGCAGCATCAACTACATACAACACGCCATAGAATGCTCCAACTTCAATGCCACGCGGGGTCTCCAACCACATCTCCACAATCCCAATCTCCTCAGCATACACCACCCGATCATCAACCATAGCGATAGGACAGGGAGGGATAGACAGTAGTTGCATAACCTACTCCTTGTGATGTGTCAGGCTTTTGGTACACCCTGAGTCCTTGTACCATGCGATATCTGACTTCTCCACCTGTAACATGTCAGACTTTGCCATGAAGAGAAGATCACGCGCCTCCTTGGCCACGTTCATATTGCCAAAGTAGCAAACACCAGCCTGGTTTTGCTGTTGTTGCTGTTGATGCTACTGCTATTGTGGAGGTAACTGCTTTTGCTGAATTGCGACGTAATTCCACCTGTACTACATGTGTGCAAATGAAGTCGAGGCCGAGAATTGGTTGGCACTTCAGCGTCTCTCGCACCGTGTCCTAGCTGGTTGGGAGTCCCCCCAAAAAGAGGAGGATGAAGCGTGTCTCTTATATAGGGTTGCCGGCTGCTCTCAGCTGATTCGCCAGCTTCTTTGCCCTGTCCAGGTATGCCTCCATCCCTTCACCACCCAGAATTTCAATGCCATCATCATCTCCTCCAAAGCATAAGAAATGCAGGATCCATGCTTTTGTACTTCTAGCACAACGTGTCCCACCCCCCCCTTGCAGTAGCCTTGTCACTCACGTACTAAAGGTGCGTGTTGGAGATGGTGTTGACAAGCTGCCTGTAGGCATGCCTTTCCTTGTTTTTCCACTCATACGTCACTCGTAAAGCTGCAGATGACCCTGCATCAGCTGCACCCCTTTGCGGTGTTGTTCCCGCCACCACGTGTGCTGTGGTGATGCCTGTTGCTTGCAGATATGGAGCTAACTCGTCGCCGCTCACCACCTCCCACAAACCCCTCTCCTCCAAAAGGAGACGGGTACAGATCTTCTAAAACGTAAAGTTGGAACGTCCCTCAAGCCTCTCCAAATGCTGGGTTGCTGTCACAATGCCTGCTGCTGCCATTTTGAGCCTTGGTGATGCTTAGCGATGCCCTTGGATGGCAGCGCTACCCCTGCTTCTGCTACTACTACTGCCTGAAATCTGTCTGACAGAAAATGGACTGTAGATGCCAGCAGACTGGGAATGTGGAGAAACTAAGCCCTCCAATGGAAAATTCAGCTCAAAACCTTTCAGAGGGACCCATAAAACAGGGTCATCAATAGAGGATTTTGAAAGATATGCCATCTTGAAAATAGGGTATGCTTCTGCTCCTACTCCAACTTAGACCAGCCAGCTTGTAAACAGTGTTTCTCCGAAACGAATCGATGGAATGCAAATATTATTTCACCAATGGAAAGCTTAGGAACAATAATACAATTATCATGTACCTTTTCTTGATTTTGACAAAGAAACGAGAGAGTTATGGTCATTACAAAGTGACAGTCTCACTCATAGGGAAGAGTGTAGTCTTGGCCGACCTCGTTTAAAGCATAACTCTCAATCCGACCGTTGGATCTTCACGATCTTGGGCTCGTTGGAAAGCTTGTCTTGTGAACTTGATGGTATTGTGGTAAAACGTCAATTTTGATCATGATTTTACCCTAACCCCTCACTTTGAAAGGGACATGCGCTGACTGAAACTGGCAGAACTTGGCTCTGATACCAAATGTTAGAACAAGAGGAGAGAGGAGGCTTGGAGCAGCGAGCATGTGGTACTGAAAGGGCATCCATTGTTCTGAAGAATGGTTGTTAAATTACTCCAAATGATGGAGTACATATAGAGCTACCGCTTGGGCAAGTCAGCCCTGTCACAAGCCACACCACTTAACGATGGAGGCTAAGGCTCACACACTAGAGTTCATAAACTCACACAAGAGCGGAAATCAGCCGAGCTATCAGGCTGACCACTCACACACGACTTGGAGAGCTAGAAAATACTCTCACGGTACACTTCTAGTGGTCACATAACCCACAATCTCATAGAGAATCGCCATGTGTCCAAGGCTAGCACACAAGGATCTCACCTCACCTAAACAGTAAGGAGAGGTACCTTTTTCGTAGTCAGCACACTCTGACAAGGCAATCCAAGAATCTAGGACCTTTTGGATATTTATCCCATCATGTCTTGACCCTGGACCTCTTGTTTTATTCTTTTCTGCGGCTAAGGCATGGAACCATCGCCCATGGGCACCCGGGCACCAGCGGTCGATGACTTCTGAAATTTTGAAAATTCATATCTCTCAATCCAAGCGTTGGATCGGCCTGAAACTTTGGCCGTAGACATTTTGCCACCTGACTTTATAATGGTGAAGTCGGACTGACGATCGGAGCAGGCACGTGGTAGTTTCTTGGTACTTGCTCTTGTGGATATGAAACTGAGCCGGATGGCTCCTTTCCCAACAGTTGGTGTTTCAAGGCTTACTTGCTTCTGTTGTTCTTGCGCTACCAGTGATCCGTTGTTTGAGGTAGAGCCACTAGCCTCAGAGTTTTACTCAAAGGTCTTAGACAATCCAAACTTAGTATAAGAATCTGTTGTTGTGCCAACATGTACAACTACTTGTCATGTCGCACCATCATTCTGCTTTAGTGGCACCATCTTCTAGTTCTCATGTGCCTCATCACCTGACTCAAGGTGGGAGTTTGGCTTCAAAGAGCATGCTTTGTATCATGCTGAGGATAGTCTGGTTCATGCACTTCGTAATGCTATTGCTTTGGGGGATGTAAGGCGCGGTGGTTTGCTGGTTGATGCCGTATTGGCTCAACGAGTCTTTCTACATGTACTCTTCACCGTTGTCCGTGCGCATTGCCTTGACCTTGCTTGTGTGCCACTCCACCATGACGACAAACTCTTGCAGCTTCTTGACCTCTCTCTTTGTCGTGAGGAAGTGGATCCATATTTTTTTACTGTGGTCATTAATGAGGGTCAAGAAATACTTGCTGCCGACGTTTAAAGGAGTACAAATGGTCCGCATACATCAAAGTGAATCACATCCAAGATTATTGTCGCACGTTACCCATTACGATCAAAGCGTTTTCTCTTTGCCTTGCCTTGGAGGCATGGCTCACACAACTTCTTGTACATTCCCTCATCCTTTGCCTTGCATCCCTCCATTCCATTAACCACCTCGTGCTGTTGCATAGAGTGCAGTTGGTAAGTCACAAGGACAAAGCGCCTATACCAGTGCTCAACATCTGCTCTTTGGCGGAGTTGGCCGCCATGGTGATAACCTATACTGCAACATCAGGCTTTAGAGACTACGGCTCTTGAACGGCTGCATATTCCTCATTTCTGCTCTCAAGGGGCTTGGTCTGCAGCACGTAGAGCCCATCAACTCTTGTGACTAGTGCGATAAGACTCTCCTTGGGATAAGAAATCTTGATGTCTTTGTTCTTAGTAATTATGACCTCCTCTTCCGTGAAAACGACTTCCATATCGTAGTCCGTGATTTTGGACATTGAAAAGGAGTTTGCTATAAAAGATGGCATATAGACAACTTTCTCCATCTTCAAGTCTTTTTTGGCACCGTTTACATTCATGCTCATCAACCTATCTCCCTCGCCTTGTCCATGGACACGACTTTCCTTAGCACACCTGATGTGACATTCGGTATCCCCAATGGAAATGAACCCATCCTTCTCCCTTGATGGTTGGTAGTTCATGCGAGAGTTAAGCCCGTATGCTCCATGCTTGAGTAGTGCCACTCCCTTTGTTGTCGACACACTCTCAGCCATCATGTTGTCAACTCCTTACCATATCCTTTGTCCTTGTTCTTAGCACCATGATCTGCGTCTTTTTTCCAGGGAGGCCTACACTCCCGTGTCCAATGCCCAGGCTTGCCACAGTAGTGGCACTTCCCAAGATGCTTTGAACCCTTTCCACCATCACCATTGCCTCTTCCTCCATCTTCACTGCTTCTACTACCACTCTTACCACAAGAGGAGTTGTTGCCACGGCCATTGTATTGTGCAGCATAGGCTGAATCCTTCGCCTCAATGCGGTTGCGATGCATAGCCTCATTACACACCTACTTGGACACTGCCTCATTCGTCAAATCCCCCTCCTAACTGCCAAAGATAGTGATCAGAGGACTCCAGCTTTAAGGTAGCACCATGAGGAGGATCATGGCATGTATATTTGTGTCAATTTCCTAGTTTATTTGGGTTACTTGCTGCAGTAGTCCTTTTAATTGCATTAGGAAGTCCAAAATCGACTCTCCCTCGCTCACCCTCAACAAAATCCTTTTTTAAAGGATGAAGATGTGACTTGCAAGATCTTTTGATTGGTGTACACATGCAAGATTTTTATATGTCTTTGATGCATATGTGGTGCCTTGGAGGTGGACATGTTGTGACTCATGCATTGATGTCACAAGAATCGCAAGCGCCATGTCGTTTTTTATGCTCCATGCTTTACATCCTACATCTGTATTAGGAGGTTCAACGTCTTCTCCATTGAACATCTTCAAGTAGCCACGTACTCTTATGACAATCTCAAATTGCCATTTTCATAAGGGAAAACCTATCCCTCTAAACTTTGATATGCCACCATTGACTCGCTCAAGACTAAGCATCGTGGGTGTTGTCATACCGCTTATCTGCTTCTTTCCTTCTCTGCCTTGTTGAGGTTGATGTAGGCTAATATAGGCTATTTTCTGCTACCGGTTTAGAACGTGTCGATCCATTGTTTACCCCTTAGCCGTTTATCACAAAAAAACAGAGAAAGACATACTCCAGCAGATCCAATATCTTGCCCTCAAGGGCAAAGTTTATACTGGTTAGTGTCCAAGGGTCATACCTGTAAGGGCATAACTTGTCCTTGGCCCTTGTTTGCTAAGTGCCAGCACCCGCTGTTGGAGGTGATGGAGCAGATGGAGCAAATGGAGTTGATGAAGCTGATGCGTGCTACATGACATAGAGGGTGAGAGAGTGCACAGAAGTGTGCCTTACTACTAGTCAGTGTGGGCCCGTAATCCTTTGTCAACCAGCGTGAAGCAACGAACTAGAAAACAAGGCCGATACAATGGCACTTGTTGTTTGGTCCTAGTATTGCAACTAGGAGGAGGTATCACCCTACCTTGCCTCACCACGAGAACCAAGGTTGGCGAATGCTCAACATCCTTGGTATGATTCATGGAGAAATCAAGGTTCCACACAGAACAGTTTATAGGAAACACTTCCTTGCACTGTGTCGTAAGTACTTGGTCACTTTTGCGCAAGGAGCAAACTTATCGAGCTTAGAGCAACAAATGCTTCTTTAGTATCTGCCTCTTGTGGACAACTCTGAGAGGAGTCTCAAAGGTAAAACCTCTAATGAATCATAGGCAACGGACAGTGTTAGTCACTAACAGTGGCGACCGTAATGAATCACATTTACTCCCCATTATCTACGTGGCACTCTTTATGACCACTAAGTGGCGCGAGCCACCACAAAGGATATGGTAATATTACAAGATATCTATTATAAACTTCCTGTCTCCCTTTGGTCAAAACGAAAATTAGTCACTACACTAGGATATGACCTAATGACCTCTCAATCCAAAGACGATTTCTCGGACATCTAAGCCACAAGGAGTTGTCCTACGTAGTGTTTGCTGGCTATACTTTCCACTTTAGACCAAGGGGACTTGCTCCAAAGGAGTAGTGTATGCCTTGTACATCTGGACCAGACTTAGGGGACTTACTCCAAGGGAGCAGTGCATGCCTAATCAGTCCTGTGCCTGTCGAAATGTCAGCTATGGACAAGGGGCATATCACATCAACAAAAATATGAAAGGAAATTCACTAAATAAATTCAATGTTCCTCAAAGATGAGTAGCCACAAACTCTCTGCCACATAACGAGTGGGATTCAGGCATATTCTGCAAAAGCAAGTCATTGTTAAACTCTATTCAAGTCTAGGTATGGATGAGGGAAGTATTCATCTCATGTGCCCCTGTCCATAGCTAAATTGTTGACAGGCATAGGATAGACTAAGCATGCACTGCTCGGTAAAAAGAATATCTCCTCAGTTTGATCTAAATAGACAATGCATTCACGGGATACTAGAGCCATCAAACACTACCTTAGAAAGTTATTTTTTGCTAAGACAATCAACAATTAGTCTCAAGAGGGAGAGATCATTGGGTTGAACCCCATAGTGGCAAGTTTTCTTTATGACCAAAAGGACGACAAGAAGGTTTGGAGAGATATCCCTGTACATTCTAAGTTCTTTCCCGGTAGCTGGAGCCACTTTGTGATCACAAAGAGCACCATGTAGGAAGGGGATGATGCAATCTAGATTGTCCCTAAAGTGGCTTATCTAAGGAGCCACTGTGCGCGTAGGCTAAAGGCTCGGTCTAGGACCATATGTACCTGAAAATTACTTGTATTTTATTACAATTCTTATATCAAAGACTCCTCACCAAGTTGTACACCAATGATAGACACAAATAAAAATAATGGTTAGTCCTATGTTTGTTCCCCACATGGAGATGACCAAGTTTTAAGAACACAGTTGTAGGAAAGCGATTCATATGAGCTACTCACCATGGAACCGTGACTATGATAGTGATATCTCGTCATTTTCTAAATGCTAAGAGTAGAAAACAAGTGCCATTGTGTTGGGCTTGTTTTCTAGTCAGTTACATGTGGATGGTTCACAAAAGACTATGGTCCCACATTGACTAGTTGAAAGATATACTTCTAAGTTTTCTCTTGCTTTTGTGTTTTGTAACGGACACCAATTCCATTTGCTCCATTTACTCCACCAGGTCTAGTTGCGAGTGCTATCACTTAGCAAACAAGGGCCAAGGATAAGATCTGCCCTTGGAAATGCGCCCCGTGGATCCTAACTAGTGTAAGCTCTACTATTGGAGGAACAACCTTGGATTTTTAACGTGTATTCATCTCTGTTTCAGGTGATAGAGAGTTGAGGGGTGAGAAACGGATGTACACCCTCTAAACTGGTAGCAGACAATAACATACATAAGCATACATTGACCTCAACAAAGCAGAAAAACAGAGCACTAGAGAATCTGAATGACGACATCTACAATATTCAGTCTTGACTAGGTTAATAGTGGCATGACATAATTTAAAAAAGGATAGATCTTCCCTTTTGGCAATGGCAGTATGCGATTTTTGTAGCAGTTGCTCGCTCAATTAAGAATTCCCTTAAAGAAGAGGTTGAACTACCACGGGATGACCCTAGGTATGAAGCATGGAGCGCTAAGAACGACGTGGCGTTTGCCATCGTTGTGACATTAGTGCATGGGTCATAACATGTCGATCTCCATGGTATCACACATGCACCAATGGCTTATGAAAATCTTACATAAATGTACCAATAAAGAGCTCTTGCTAATGACCTCTTCATCCTTAAAAAACTGACTCTAATGATACTGAGCAAGGTAAATTCAGTATTTGACTTCCTACCGTAGTTTAAACAAACTGTTGCAACAGGCAACCTAGATGAACTAGGAAATTCACAGTTACATGCAAGTCATAAGCCTCCTCATCACGCTACCTAAAAGCTAGGGTCATGTGATCATAGTCTTGGATAAGTGGAAGGACAAATTGATGTATGAGATAGTGTTCAAGCAAGTGGGTCTTGATCTTTTGGTCAGAGTGGTAATGAAAGCGGTAGTAGTGGAGGAAAAGGAAATAACGACAATGGAAAGGATTCAAAGCTTCCTTAGAATTGCCACAATGAAGGCAAGCTTGGATAGTTGGCATGGGAGTGAAGGACTCCCAGCAAGGAAGACAAAACTATGGAAGGCAAAAATGAGGGCAAAAAAAGGGTAAGCAAGAGTTGACAAATGTGTTGGCATAGAGCTTTCCTGTAACTAAAAGAGAAGCACGATGCAAGCTTGGAGCCAATACGTTCCACTCTGGCATGAACTACTACTCTTCAAAGGAGAGGAATGGGTTTGCATTCCTTGGAAATACCAAACGTTGTTCATGTGTACTAATGGTAGCCTTGTTCATGCACAAGGCAAGGGAGACAAGGCGATGAACATCAATGTGAACAGTGCTAAGAAAATCTTAAACTTAGAGAATGTTATGAACATGTTGTCTTTTTTGGCAAACCTCTTGTTGGTCTCTAGAATCACAGAGTCCAAAATATGCAAAGCCTGAAATGGCTCCATAGGCAGTTACCATGGTGGCCAACTCTACCAAAGACACTGATATTGAGTTGTGGCAGTTGTTTTGGGGATGTGGCTGAAATCATGTTGTAAGCTATGCACTTGCACAAAGTGGTTTATGGGATCGAGGGATGCAACGCTATGGATGGTGGAAAGTACAAGAAGCTCTGTGAGCCATGCCTTCATGTCAAACAAAATAGAGTTTCTAAAAGCATTATGAATAACGTGTAGCATCAATCTTAGACCTTATTCACTCAAATTTATATCGGGTATTTTACACTCCCTCAAATGCTAGCACCAAGTATTTTGTGTCCATTGTGAATGGTCGTAGTTGCAAGATGTATATTTATTTGCTAGAGGCAAACAAAGAGGTTAAAGAAAAGTTATAAGAGTTTATTGCTATGGTAGAGTCGTAGACCAACAAGAAGGTTAGTGCAATGTCCATCAACAACGGTAGTCCATATGAGGCATGGAAAGCTGGTTGAGCCAACAAAAGATTTGTTGGCACTAGTGGGTGTGGAGGCACCCTCAAGTATGCCTAGCTCTTGCTGATGCATGCTACCAGTGTTTGGGCTGCAAATGGACACCTTTGGTGAAGAGTGTGGAGCACAAGGATCACGGATGTGAGTGGACAGAACACGTAGCATTCAGTACATCTGAATCGAAACATATTTCTGTCATTTAGCATAGTAGGATTACATCATCTTTATAGCCTGTGATATAAGCTTTCCAACACATCCAAGCACGCCCAAAACGGAGTAGTAGAGCCCCTGCTACGGCCATCAAAGTAACCCTTGGTGGAGCCGCCCACCTAGCCTTGCACTCTAGGCAACGGGAGGCGCTTCGACGATGATCTGTCGAAGCGCCTTTCCTCGCCCAGAAGTCAAGGAGAAGTTCACCCTGGTCAAGGAGGTCCCTATGGTTGCCTCATTCATGCCCTTGGTGCATTTGGAACCCATTGGAGACGAACTCCGATCAGTGGCGGTGGATTATCCCGCAACCCATGGCGGGTACCAGATTCCACCCGCCCAATACCCGATTTTTGGGCTAGGCTAAAATTCTGAATACTCACTCAAATCGAGCGATTCAAAGATCGATCCTGCATGGAAAAGTCCAGGAAATCCAAATCTAAAGTCAGATCAGGTGTTTGACCACTCCCCAGTGGTCGAACCAGGGCGTACGATCAACGGCACTCATGGTAAGGGACACACGATGTCAACACCTTGCCCCTTGTACCGCAGCCTTGATGTCCTATCCTTGGAACCTGCAGTATTTTAAACATCATAGCGTAAACTGAGTTCCATGCAGCTGGCATCGTGCCTGTCCTTGGACTATGCCTTGGTCATGGCGTCGGCGAGTATGCACTTAGTGCCACAATGCACGATAGCCGCATCTCCCTTCACCACCAAGTCTCACGCATAGTAATGCCGGATCTCGATGTGCTTGGTCCTCCTGTGTAGCACCGGATTGTGGGTTAGGCTAATGACACTCATGTTGTCCACATTGAGTACCATCGGCTTCCTTTGCGGCACGCCGATCTTCTTGAGCAACAGCTGTAGCCACACTGCCTCCTTTGCGACTTCCGCGAGCGCGATGTACTCCGCTTCAGTGCTGGACAGTGCCATACAGTCCTGCTTCCTACTTGCCCATGAAACCGGTATACCACCAAGCACAAACACGTATCCGAACGTTGATTTTTCTGTCATCCACATCACCAGCCCAGTCGACATTGCAGTAGCTGACCAACTCGAGGGAGTCGTCATGTGCTCCCCCTCCAAACACGAATCATGACTGTTTTGTCGCCTTGAGATAGCGGAGGATCCGCTTCACCGCTTGCCAATGCGGTGGCCCGGGGTCAACAATGTAGCGCCTCACTTGGCCCTCCCTGAAGGCAAGGTTGGGTCGCGTTGCCAATGTAAAGTACCACGATCTGGTGCATGAAAATGGATGGCTTCATGGCTGAGCTTGGCTTCACGTAGATCATCCACGTAAAGTACCCGTGGTACTTTACGTTGATGATCTCATCCACGTAAAATACCACGATCTGGTGCAACCCCGGCTGCTTCTGTACCTACANACATCACCAGCCCAGTCGACATTGCAGTAGCTGACCAACTCGAGGGAGTCGTCATGTGCTCCCCCTCCAAACACGAATCATGACTGTTTTGTCGCCTTGAGATAGCGGAGGATCCGCTTCACCGCTTGCCAATGCGGTGGCCCGGGGTCAACAATGTAGCGCCTCACTTGGCCCTCCCTGAAGGCAAGGTTGGGTCGCGTTGCCAATGTAAAGTACCACGATCTGGTACTTTACGTGGATGATCTCATCCACGTAAAGTACCACGATCTGGTGCATGAAAATGGATGGCTTCATGGCTGAGCTTGGCTTCACGTAGATCATCCACGTAAAGTACCCGTGGTACTTTACGTTGATGATCTCATCNGCACAAACACGTATCCGAACGTTGATTTTTCTGTCATCCACATCACCAGCCCAGTCGACATTGCAGTAGCTGACCAACTCGAGGGAGTCGTCATGTGCTCCCCCTCCAAACACGAATCATGACTGTTTTGTCGCCTTGAGATAGCGGAGGATCCGCTTCACCGCTTGCCAATGCGGTGGCCCGGGGTCAACAATGTAGCGCCTCACTTGGCCCTCCCTGAAGGCAAGGTTGGGTCGCGTTGCCAATGTAAAGTACCACGATCTGGTGCATGAAAATGGATGGCTTCATGGCTGAGCTTGGCTTCACGTAGATCATCCACGTAAAGTACCCGTGGTACTTTACGTTGATGATCTCATCCACGTAAAGTACCACGATCTGGTGCATGAAAATGGATGGCTTCATGGCTGAGCTTGGCTTCACGTAGATCATCCACGTAAAGTACCCGTGGTACTTTACGTTGATGATCTCATCCACGTAAAATACCACGATCTGGTGCAACCCCGGCTGCTTCTGTACCTACACTCCGTGATCCACCTCGCAGCACTTGAAGCCAAGCTCAGCCATGAAGCCATGCATTTTCATGTACTACATGAGTGGCGCTTGCTTCAGCCCGTAGAGCGCCTTGTGAAGCCGGAATACCCTCCCCGGCGGCGCGTCCACCCCCTCCGGCACCTCCATGTAGACCTCCTTGTCCAGGTCGCCATTGAGGAACACAGTTTTCACGTCCATTTGGTGGACTTCGTAGTCGCGCGCCGCCGCCACCGAGAGGATAGAGCAAATGGAGGTGAACTTCGCCACCGTTGCGAAGGTTTCATCGTATTGTTCACCCTTTCGCTAGGTGTACCCCTTCGTGACAAGCCGCGCCTTGTACCACACCACCTTCCCCTCCTTGGTGTGCTTCTTTTTGAAGATCCACTTGGAGGCGATGATTTTTGCGCCCTCCCGCTTGTCTATCAGCTGCCAAATGCCATTCTCACCGTGGGAGGTGAGCTCAAAGTTTGTAGTTCCCTCCCATTCAGTCCCATCCTTCCGCTGCAATGCCTCCTTGACGGTCTCGGACTCCTCTTGCGCAAACAAATGCTCGAGCGAGCCCAGTCGAGATGCCGTCCACGGCATCCTACCTCTTTGCCGTCCTCCTTGCGCGTCCGCTTCTCCAGGGCTACTACTATTGAGGCTGCTATTGCTGCTGCCCCGTCATGGTGCCACTAGTACTGCTGGCCTGCTCCCCCTCTCTCGGGGACCGTGGAGATGCGGGCTCACTCCCCACCTCTTCATTTCGCTCCACTGCAGCTTGCGCTTTGGACTCGTTATCCAACTCGGCTGAAGGCAAATCAGTCGTTCCCCCATCGCCCGGATGGTTCTCGCCGGCTGGGGCCGATAGGACCTCACCCTCTTTTGCGTCCTCCGGCATTTCCTCCTCAAAGAGTGGCAGCCACTCCCCTCGCTTGGAGAGACCCGCGTCTTTGTCCATCCAACGGCTTTCATCGTCGAACGTGACATTGTAACTCTTCACAATCTGCTGCCTCAGCGTGTCAAAGAGCCGGTACGCCTTGCTCCCGCTCTCATACCCGACAAATATGCACCGACGAGTCCACGAGTCTGGCTTGCCCCGCCCCTCCCGTGCCTACACAACAACATGTGTAACACAACAAAACGTGCAGAGGTGTGCCACAGTTGGCTTCCTCTTCTCCACACTTCTTGTGGTGTCGTACACACCTTGGACTCTGCGTCTTTTAGCGGCTTCGTCAGCGTCAGGTTCATGATGTACGCTGCTGTCTGTGCCGCCTCGCCAAACTATCGCTGCTCGAAGGTGGCATCCCTCAACATGGACCGGACCATAATGAGGATGGTGCGGTTCGCCCTCTCAGCGACGTCGTTTTTATGACGTTGCTGAGAGGGCGAACCGCACCATCCTCATCCATACTGAGAGGCTGTGGAGAGTATGGCGTAGTTTTCTGCCACGCAATCCCCTTGCTCTTCATCCATGCCGAGAAACCCTCATACTTGCCGCTGTTGTCCTTCTGGAACGCCTTCACCTTCAACTCTGTTTGTCGCTCTACAGCCGCCACGAACTCCTACATACACGACAAGACTTTGCTCTTCCTCTTGATGATGTAGAGGTAGATCTTGTGGCTGTGGTCATCAATGAAGGTCACGAAATAGCGAGCGCCCCCAATGGAGCTCTCTAATGGTCCACACATGTCAGTGTGGACCACCTCCAACTTTGCCGATGCACACGTCCCTTTGCCATTGAATGGCTGCCGTGCTGACCACGCACAGCACACACGGCATCCTTGGCTGCGTCGAGGCTCTTGATCTCAAGACCTTGCATTACTTCCTTATTTGCCATGTCCCTCACAGTTGAGGGAGCAATGTGGCATAGGCGACGATGCCATAGGTCGAGGTCTCCATCGTCCTTCTTCGCGAGGTGGACAACGTTAGACCCCGCCCGGCTGTCGAGGATCTTTGCACGTAGTAGGTACAAGTCGTCCTCTCGCTTTCCACGTACAATCACCTCGCCGTCCCCCTCCATCCGGATGATGGCCTCCTCCTTGTTGAAGAGCACCTCGAGCCCCTTGTCGGTAAGGCGACTCACTGACAGCAGATTTTCCCCAAAGTTGGGCATGTGGAGTACGCCGTGAATTGTGCTCGTGACATCCTCCATGTCCATATCTACCTCGATGCGAACATTGCCTTCTCCGGCAGCCAACTCTGTTTTGCCGTTGGCCACCGTCGCGCCGTTCCGAGGCGCCATAGGTGACGAATGCCACCCACTTGCATTGCGTGTGGCGGCCCGATCCGGAGTCAATCATGGAGACTCCTGGATCTATCAAGTCGGTGGACTCCTTTTCCATCATTGCACGGTCGTCCCTCTTTCCAGCTTTACCCGGCTGGTCCGACTTCCTGTTGGGGCAATTGCGTGCCCTTCTTTGCCACACACATAGCACTCCCCCTTCTTGTCCTCTTTCTTGATGCCCTGCTTGGCACCCTTCCCCTTCTTGCCTCCCCCTCCACCTTGAGGGTAGACGGCATAGGCGGAAGTTGATATTGTCCCACTCTCTCTCCCACCATGCCGCATCCATTCATTGCGGACGTAGTTCAGCCACCTTCGTCTCATCGGTGGACCAGCCGCCTACGACGGTGATCATGGGACTCCAACTGTCCGGCAAGGTCAAGAGGAGGATCATGGCTTGCAATAGAGGGTCGACCTTCCACCCGGTGGCTATGCACTCGAGAGTCAGGGTCTCAAACTACTGCAAGATCTCCATGATGTCATCACCTTCATTGGCTCAGAGGGTGACGAGCCTCTTGAAGACGAAGAGCTAGTTAGCAAGGTGGGTAGACTGGTAGATAGTGTAGAGCTTCTTCCAGGCCTTCGCGACCTTCGTGCATCCTTGAATGAGGGAGCGCTATGTCAGAGCAAGCGCATACACCAACAAAGCAAGCGCCTTCTTGTTGCGTTTCTTGTATGCATCCACTTCCTCTGGCGTCCCGGTATCCGAAGGAGTAGTTTCTTTACCATTGACCAGCTCAAGCAGGCCCTTGTTATCAAAGAAGACCTTAAACTCCCACCTCCACAAGTGGAAGCCAAGTCTGTCAAACTTTGAGACGCCATTGCTCTCTTTCTCGGTCGGTACCATGGCGCGCGGCGGAAGCGTGAACGTTGTAGAGCTAGGGTCCTTCTAGACATGTGGGTCCATAACCCTTTCTTGACACTAGTGGGTGTGGAGGCATACTCAAGGATACCTAGCTCTTGCTGATGCACGCTACCAGTGTTTGGGCAGCCAGTGGACACCTTTGGTGAAGAGTGTGGAGCACAAGGCTCACGGATGTGAGTGGACAGAACACGTCGCATTGAGTAGATCTGAATGAAAATACGTTTTTGTTAGTTAGCATAGTAAGATTACATCTGATCCTTATAGCCTGTGATCTAAGCTTTCCAATTCATCCAAGCACGCCTAAAACGGAGTAGTAGAGCCCCTGCTACGGCCATCGAAGTAACCCTTGCTAGAGCCGCCCACCTAGCCTTGCACTCTAGGCGACGGGAGGCGCTTCGACGATGACCCGTCGAAGCGCCTTTCCTCATCGAGAAGTCAAGGAGAAGTTCACCCTGGTCAAGGAGGTCCTTATGGTTGCTTCATTCATGCCCTTGGTGCACTTGGAGTCCATTGGAGACGAACTCGGATCATTGGCGGTGGATTATCCCGCCACCCATGGCGGATACCAGATTCCACCTGCCCAATACCCGATTTTCAGGCTAGGCTAACTTTCTGAATACTCGCTCAAATTGAGCGATTAAAAGCTCGATCCTGCATGGGAAAATCCACGAAATCCAAATGTAAAGTTTGATTATGTGTTGAATCACTCCCTAGTGGTCGAACCAGGACGTATGATCAACGGCACCCATGGCAAGGGGCACACCATGTCAACAAGATTTACCATAAGAGCATCATGCCCTATACCCCCTAAGCAATGACATTTCCAAACAAATGAACCAAATTATCATGGGCATGACACAAAAACATGTTCTCTGATGCATAACTCCCATCTTGATTTTACAGTGAAGCCGCAAAAACTGTTCATTTTCTTATGAATCTGATTCTAGCAACCGCACTTGACAATCCGGACAAGAAGCAGCAAGAGAAGCACCTCAGGATGCCATAAGGGATTTGGTCAAGTAAAAAACCACTTCTATTCTACCTGATGTGGTTTTTGTTGCATTTCTTGGGGAAACATCCAACTTGGAGAAGGAAGTGGCAAGGTAGATGTACGTGCTTGTAAGTTTGTAATGGTCCGCTATGACACTAAACACAAGGCATATAGGGTTTTGGACCAAGTGACTGGAAGGATTATCATGGAACAAGACATCGAGCGTGACAGGAGGACATGTGGTAAGGAAAAGGCTAGATCATGTCCATAGTCCTAACCCACTCTCCTTGCTTAGGCAAGGAGAGTGGGCTGCGTTGCTCAAACTCGATAATAAGATACATGAGAACTGGCAAATGGTGCCACTAAAGCATGATGATGGTACAGTAGGGAGAGCGGCTATGTAAGATAATAGAACGATGGACTATGATGCTGAGTCTGATTCGTTGAAGACTTCTGAGTTCAACTCAAAAGCCAGTGGCTCTTACTTGAATAACGAATGATGAGCACCTCAAGCGCCACCCAAACAAGAGGAACATAAGCAACTACGTGAGGTACCACCAGCCATCCTCCCACATAGCACACACTAACAAAAATTTCTTCCCAATTAGATGGTGAGAGTGTTGTATGGAAGGATGTCAGCTGGTCATGCCTAGTTAAGGAAGACCCCATGACTATAGTAAAGGCAATGAATATGCCAGATGAGGCCAAGCGAAAGGAGGTATTGGATATTGGACTCACGTCCGTTGAAGAGAATGGAACATATATTCCAATATTGAGGCTCCCAAATGCCCACGTAATGGAGTCAAAGTAGGTACTCCAAAAGAACTTCAAATACAATAGTAATATTTACAAGTATAAGGCAAACGTTATGGAGTAAGGATTTTTCCAGGATGTAAATCTATAATGCATGGAGACCTCTATATGTGCCGTCACCTTTGCCTCTATCAAATCTATGCTAGGTATCGCTACTGTCAAAGATTCGGAGGTCTACCAAATGCATGTGAATACACCTTTCCTTTTTGGAAAGGTAGACAAAGAGGCATTCTTTGAACTGCCTGATGGGGTCAAGACTCTAGACTGCAAGGTATGTAAACTTGTAAGAGCGCAGTACGAGTTGAAACAAGCTCCAAGGATGTGGAACATGAAGATCAATGGCTTCATGGCTGGGCTTCCCTTTACGTATTGCCACAGTAATCCTAGTCTCCATGTCTAGGAAGATGAGCAAGGCTTGATGCTTGTTGCACTGTACGTGGATGACCGGATCATCTACTCATCATCAATTAAGTTATAAAATAAGCTGAAGTCACATATGAGCAACAGGTTCAAGATGAAGGACATGGATCCTCTTGCGTTTTACCTTTAGAGAGCTATCCAGTGCAGCCAAATAGCAAGTACCATTGAGCTAAATCATACAAGGACCATTATTGAGATCCTGAGGCGCTACAACATGAAGGAATACAAGCTTATCAACACACCCATGACAACAAACTACAAGTTCTCCCCTCCCTTAAATCCTATTACATAACCATAATGGTATGATGTTGAGAATATTTCCTACCAGTTTATTGTTGGCAGCCTCATCTAGGCTATGGTGGAAATCGGCTTTGACATTTACTTTGCTATGGGACAAGTCTGCAGGTTTGTATCCAAACCACGGCCACAACACTGATAAGTGGTAAAGCACATCATGTGCTCTCTAATAAAGACTTGACACATGGGACTCACGTTCGGAGGCCAAGAAAGATCTTATCCACATTAGTATGGAGGACAATCACTAACAGAAAGTCTATTTCTAGCTTTGTGTGCCTCTTCAATGGTGGAGATCTTCAAGTCCTTTGGAGAAGCAAAAAGAGGGACGATATCTCCCTCTTTATCGCTGCATCAAAATATATCGCCCTTTCTAAATCAAGTAAGTAGACATAGTGGCTATGTAGCCTCCTCATTGAGATAAAAGTATCATAGATGAAAACAACAATGGTCTAAATGGACCACATGAGTGTCATGCAAATGGCATAGGATGATGTCATCTCCCGACGGACGAAGTAAATTGATGTCAAGTATCAGTACTCACATCATCTAGTTGGAAAAAAGAGTGTGGAACTGGAAAATGTGGAGAGTTAGAGCATGTTTGCAAAATTGCATGACAAAGCTGCTTAGTAGCGACTTGTACTCTGCATGTATTCAGAGGATCATTATGGTCCACATTGCGGACAAAGACAAAGGTCAACACAACTAGAGAACTAGCTTGATCCAATGGGCCCTTTGTCCATAACTGAAGTTTGGACTGGGACAAGACAAACTAGACATGTAATACTTCGTTGGAGTAAGTCTCCTAAGTCTAATAAAGATAGCCAAGGCATGCACTATTCCTTAGGCGCAAGTCCCCTTTTCTAAACTAGATAGTATAGGTAATAAATACAAACTTAGGATATCTTAATGTGGCTTATACATTCTAGAGCTGATCTCTAGAGTGACGGGTCAATGGTTCAAGCTCCACAATGACAATTTTTCTTTGTGACCAAAGGGATGATATAAAGATTTTAAGAAACATCTACGAACATTCCAAGGTACTTCGTGGTAGCTGGCACCACGTTGCCATCACAAAGAGCAACATGTATGTAGGGGAGATGATGCAATCGAGATTGCTCTCAAAGTGGCTGATCTAAGGAGCCACTACGTTACTAGGCTAGGGGCTAGCTCTAGGACTATAAGTACTTGCCTGTTGTTCATTATACTTATTACCTTTGAGACACCTGTACGAGTTGTCCAACAGATGTCGACACTAAAGAGGCACTGGTTGGTCTAGGCTTGTAGACCGTGGACTTCAAAATGACTATACGAGTGGCTAATATTGGCGTTTTAACATGTAAGAAACGCTATAGGGTTATGCAAGATGTATACAAAAAGGTTGAGAGTAAGACATAATGTTTTTCGGACCAAGCATAGTCAAAGTGGGTGAATTGAAGAGGATGGGGAGGAACACAAGGAGAGGAGAAGATAAGAAAGAGGAAGTGTGAAATGGCCGGTTAGTTGTAAAAAAGGAGGGAGAACTGTAAGAAAAGACTATGGTAAAAATCAACCAGAAAAAGCAAACCACTCTCAACATACCTTCCACTCTATCCAATCCCATCAGTCCAAACACTCCTACCATATCAACCAATGGTACCAGTCCTCACCACCTCCCTCACCCCTATCCTAGCCTCCACCACCTCATCCCCCGTGCCTCTGTCTTACATCCATATACACCTTAAACTCCATTTCGACCTTCATCCACTCCATCCCGACCTCCACCTCCACGTCCTCCTCCACCTACACCTCCACCTCCAACTTCCCCCCTAACTCCACCTCAATCCCCACTTCCACATCCAGCTGCATATTAACCCCCATCATCACCTGTTCTACTTCCAGCTCAATCTCTAGCTCTACTTCCACCTTCACCTCCACCTCTACCTCTTTCTCAAATCCCACATCCACCTCCAATACCACATCCACTACCACCTCCACCTATGTCACCTCCGCCACCTACATCCCTACCTTTACCTTTACCTGGATCTCTATTCTTGGCCCTAGTCCCACCTCCATCTCCACACCTATCCCCTTCCTCGTCGCCAACCCAATCGCCAATCCCACCCACAATGCCATCTCCACCTCCACCTCCAACTCCATCTCCATCTCTATCCCCTCCACTACCTCTAATCCCTACTCGTCTCCTTTCATTGTCATTTCTGAGCTTGCAATCAGTGTAATCTCTACCTCTACGGCCTCCTATTCCCATCCCCATCCTCTCCTAAGACATGTGGTTGAGCCTGAGACCCTCGCCCAACTAGGCTATTCTTTGAAAGTTCCATGGAGGTCTGAAGATCTCAGTCAAAACAACTAGAGCAGATCTTTCTGATCCTCAAGGGGTTATTATAAGCTTGTTTTGCCAACAATTTTATGTGGTTGGATAACTAAAAAGAACAAAGTAGAGTATATAGACGTCCATCTTACCATCAACCTGGCAAAAGAGGTAGGGATATGAGACCTTGTGATGAAACAACTCAAGGGGCATTGAATCACAATGGTTTGCCTTTGGGACCTGCGTCATGGAGTTGGGGACATCACCCAAGAGAAGAAGCTAACCAGTTATAATTGGATCTTATGGGAGCCAAACAGGGTGGTAGATTGCCTGTCCAATATGAGAATGGACTACAAAAAACATTGACAAAGAATTGATCGAATATTGCAAAGGTATGGGGCTTGGGTAGCCAAACATTGTTTGAGGCCATGGATATTCTGAGGGGTAGCTTAGGCATTATTGGTCTAAGGGAGCTACCTGAGCAAGGTCACCATGATCTCTTCATCTATGTGACATAGGAGAAAACTACATGGTTGTGCTTGGCAAGATTGGAGGCTATTGTTGAGAGCCCCCAGGACAATGGAGAATCATCCTTTGTCCCGAGATTGGTGGTAAAAAGGCAAGTGTATGGAGATCCATGGATGCCTTTGAACACTAGAAGTCATGGGCCCTTAAGTAAAGTCTGGATGGAAATGCTCAACAGATTTGTTGGATGTTCCTTCTCCACATGTTGGTGCTCCTCTACCCCATTTTCCTTATGAGTACAGCCATTCGTTCCTAAAGAGGGCTTGTCTTTAGAGGCTGTCACAGTGGATATTGTAGTATAGGCCTTGAGAGATTCACCATAGGGTTCAAAGTCAGGTCTCAAGGTTTTGACCAACAATACTACAACAACACATCTTGGATTCTCCGAGCGGGCATAAGTCTTTCACAATGGTGATCAAGGTGAAACTAGCAGAAAAGGTGTCTACAATTGCATTCATTTTCTTAAATCATACGAGAAGCATTCAACCACCAAAGAGGGTTACAATAGAAGAGGGGATCAAACCTATTGCAGCTGGCCAGTCGTTGTTGATATTGGTAGGAAGAATTTTGCTGCTCTGCTACAAGGAGAAAATCAGCCTCTAAGATTTGGCATGGGGGTCTAAGATAGGGCTATATAACTTATGCGGAGGATGCATGTCATGCTCAATTCGTATCCCAATTTCCACTTCTCCATCAGGACATTGCAAATTCATTTGATGAGATGGAGCACAAAGTATATTTATTTTGTGTGGGGTAGAAGATTGACAACCTGGAAGTAGGAGCTCGCTCTAGGCCTGAAGGTGGGGTGGAGACTGTGCACAGTGGTACAGGAGGTTTTGAGTGGGTATAGTCCAGATTGTTGGTGCTTTGTTTGGCCGTTAGTAGCCACGATTTTGGAGAAGGAATGCACTTCATTGATGCGTACAGACCATTAAAGTAGGATAGCATGAAAATAATCCTCTTTATCCAATGATCATCCCTTGTTTGCATATAGTGGTAGTTCGGCGTCACTGATGAATACACCCTCCTTCACAAGGAAGAAGGGCTTGGAGGAGGACTGTCTCCTCATCACCCAAAAAACGTGGCCTCTCTTTCCTCTTGTCCTATACAATCAATAGTATCAAAACCCCCTTTAGGAAGAGCAAGTTCATTCTCCGCTGAGAAATCTATGCTCTTGCTTTGCTTGTTCTTGCTTGTTCTTTGTTTCTTCTTTGGTCCTCCCTATTGTACTGTGGGTGGCCGCATGAAACTATCATGTGCTTGTACCAGTCCTTGACGGCATTATCCCTTCACTAATGAAGTGATTCTTGTAGAGAAAAAAAACATCAACGTGGACTATTATTATGGTCAACTCCATTCATTCAACTAAGGTATGTCATACTTTTCTACAGCCCTTGTGATGTGCTTCTGTTATGATCGTGACTTATTTTGGGGTGTAGATTTTAGTGTTTTTGGCATTCACACTATTGTGCTGTAATAGTGGGACCTTTGTGCTAACACTGCGACGTATCTAGAAGGCCAAATAAGCACATCACACAAGCACATCGCACAAACAAGTCACAGAAGCAATCACCTTGTCCCATCCATTCTAAAGGATTCCATGGAGTGAAAGTACAATAGAGCTCACAAGCACACAGAAAGTTGTATTAAGTCAAAGCTATTGAATATGTCCCATTCATGTTGTCTTTTTACCACCAATATCACCCTCATGTTTTACATATTTCTTTGGGTACCAATGAAATCTACAATGCGGCCATTGAGTTGATTTGTGTAGGAGACTCTACAACTCAAACGGTATATATGTGAAATACAAACATTTCACAAGCAATGTTTTGTATCATAAGTGAACAAAACACTGTGCACATTGCATGGTTCAGGTGTCTCTTTAATTGATACCTGAACCATGCAATGTGTACAATGTTTTGACCACTATATGGAAGTGAAGTGAACCAAATCAACTATGTGACAGGTGATACAAATCTTTCCTCAAATAGATTAATCATTAAAAAATGTAGACAAGTGTATCATGGAAATGCTTGATGCACCGTAGGCCATCAGAGTCCACAAAGTCGGACTTGGCATTGTGGTATACTTCTGTTGCATCCATTTATCCGAGTCACATATTTCAATATTTCTTAAGGTGCTAAGGACTTGCGCTAACCCAACTCCAGTTCTCACTGCAATGATTTTATGTAATGAAAAAATGATGGAGCTCAATATTCATCATTCATGTCTCATGCGTATAGTATTGGCATATAACACAAGATGTAACATAGTAATTATAGATACAGAGACCTTTAGTGCTCTCCTTTTGCTATTAATTCTACTCACAGCTGAAGATGATTTTCACAGTGCTGATCGCGATTGGAATGTTCTATCTTAGTTTTTTTGAATTAAATGTTTATTTTGCATGTATTTGAACTAGCCATACAGTGATTGTAAAGACATAGATCATCCATGCTTTCTTTCCGCCATTGCTACCACTCACAATATATGAAGACATGATAGGGCACCAATGGAACTTGGAATATTACCATTTAGCTGATAGTAGCCAACCATTAGCATCTCAAATGGTATTCATGAGAAACACAAGAATTTAATGAGCAGTGTTATGTACCATGATTAAAGGAAACACATTGCATGTTGCATGGTTAAGTTCTAGCATCACATGCAAGCAAAAGGTTCTAGCTCGTTTCCACACAGTTTACAGCAAAGACATGGACCATGGTGATCATCTGAAAAAGAAAAAAAAAAATAACCTTCTGCACAAATGTAAGCCTTCTATGAGTACACATCCATGGCATAAGAACATGGACAAGTGTATCACTATACTTCTCAATGCGCAATGCGCCATCAGGTCTCCGTATGTCATAATTTCCATAGTAATATAAATCTTTTGCGTCCCTTTCTCAGGGTCACGTCATTTAACATTTATTCATGTTCAAAGGACTCATGCGTACCCAACTCAACCTGTCACTCCAATCATTCCATAGAGATAAAAATGATGGAACTCAACATTCCTTCTTCAATTTTTAGATGCTACACGTCCTGCAATGAGCACACATATGTACACAAGACGTTTTCCACAGAGACCTCTAGTGTTCTCCATTTACCACTACATCCATGCTCAGTTGAGACATATGCTTCATGCCACCAAATGGAAGCTAGAATTTTGTGATTCAGTTCCTTAGTGTTCAAGTCTCAACAAGTCAAATATTGTTAATAAGAAATATGAGATTGTTGCAAGCAATAATTTGTACCGTGGCATGAAACAAAGTGCACTCAGATACAATATGGATATCACAGCATCATGCAATGTGCCAGTAACATGTAAAGGCTTCATGTTCTAATCTCATCGGTATGAGGTCCCGCATTCTACTTGTGTATTGCAGAAAATTAATTTGAGTCACAACATGGTCAGTAGGAAAGATAGGCAACATCATATACCACAGGAAATTAGTTACCAACTAATGAAAAATCACCATATCATGTTCCAGATTCTAGCCCTAAAAAATATAAAGCACTGATTTTAAACAGCCACAAGCATGCACATGTACAGCCAATTTGATCTGTTGCCAACCATGGTAGGAGTTCATATCAAAAGTAAACATTGAGATACCAAGGATTCTTTCATAAGTGGCAATGGAAAATATTAGCTAAGAATATCATCACAAGTCAAATGTTTGAGTCAGACATGGCATGATCAGCTACTATGACCATTGTACATAAGATGGAGAATATAAAGTTATAAATATTATGGTTATTGTGCCATTAGTCAATGACAATATCCTTGAATCATGGTATATTTTATCTTTTTTATCCTGTTGACACTTCAACTCACATGAGCTGTAAAATTATTAGGACACCAATGGAAGATCAAGTCCTTCTGTTCACTTTATTCTCACTCTATTTGTTGGAGCTCACATTATATTTGCAAACAAGAAAATGAGAAGAGGAATCTTCTTGTCACAAACAGTAATAGTGATTTACACCACAAGCAAATGGCACCCACAACACTTTGTGTAGTGCATGTATTTGATCAAATATGTTGTGACAAGAAGCTTGGCAATTATTGTGTAAAGAACAGACCAAGACTGTCAATTTCTATTTCATGAGTCAAACTTTGACGTACGACCTGAAAGACCAATAGCTTACAAACAAAGAGAATCATATTGTGAATTTAAGGGGCCTTCTATCGTATTTTATGAGTGAAACTATATGTTTTTTAGTTGAAAAAATGGTAGAACTCTTTTTTAATTTCTTATATACAA
This sequence comes from Penium margaritaceum, assembly GCA_023375785.1. NCBI lineage: Eukaryota > Viridiplantae > Streptophyta > Zygnematophyceae > Desmidiales > Peniaceae > Penium > Penium margaritaceum. Next base: position 135,593 of record SZWC01000774.1, on the reverse strand, counting down.
GAAATTTATTATTTTGTCGCTGTATTTATGACATATAGTGTAGTATTTTACATAGTTATGTAGCCACGTGGACCTGTAGTATTATCTGTTTGCCATTAATCCTATCTACTAGTATTCTAGAGATGCTGCACATATCATGTTCATATATCACAAGCATATTACATGCAGGTATTTATATTGCAAGTGAAGCAGAACATAAACCACTAGATGGTTTAGGTTTTGCTTCAAATGCAAGTGGAAACATATAGTTAGTTATCATAACGCAGACATACCAGGCTCTAAATCAAACCACACCAAGCATCTCGCATGTCGAGGTCCCACATAGTCTGGAGTGAGCCAACCAACCATCTTAAAGGTGATATAAACCTTAGGTCTCCCAGAACAAGATTTTATCTGGTTACGGGAGACCTTGCATCACAGTGAGTTCACAATATTTATGCAATCCAGCTGCTTGTTGTAGCATACAAGAACCTCTCCTTCTCATGATTTTGATGTGGTTCTCATAACACCCTACCTTCTGCACTTGTGACCACAGTGTAGGCCTCTTGTATACTATGCATACACAAAATCGTAACCACTATTACTTTTGGATGTTTCTATTTTAAGGGCAGGATCAAGTTACTCGTACAATAGTACAACGTGCTATTCCTTATCTAATTCATTGGAAAATAGAATTGGGACGACATGTTCATGGTTTGGGTTCAATCCTTTCTCCCTACTCAAGATAAAGCTTCCTCACCCTAAACCATGGTGTAAGACCAAGTGAGCAGAAAACAAGGAGAGCACATCATGGCCATCCTCTGATTCCTAGAATTAGCTAGAAAGATAAAAATTTGACTAGAAAGTGAAAGACAGCGTGCAAGACAAGAGCCTCCACCCTTCATTCTGCCACACCATGTGGACGTATTTCATCACTCATGACATCACATGTGTAGTGATGTCTTGTCCTTTGTACTGTCTAAGTAAATATAGAACACACCATTAAAGAAGGAGGAAATGATCATTTTCTAGTTGATTTCTATAACACAACTGGACATCTATCCTTTGACCTATTTCCTACACTAACAAAGAATTTTGGTTTTCCTCGGACTGATTCATTGTGGTGTCGCATGGTATTATCATCGTAGGACCTTGTTGTGAAAAACACGGGTTGTTGGTTCATGTAGACCAACATCTGTTTCTTTTGTCTTATTACGCGTCAATGTGGGACGTTAAGCATACCCACTCTAATGAGATGCTGAAGCAAAACAATGTGTCAAGAAGAAGAGTTACATCAAACGGCAATACCAATATCACTTGTATAAACCTCTTAAACAGCAAATCTTTGGCAGACATGGGGGACTTGGTGTACGGAACCTCTCCTCTACCATATTATGATACCGATGTGGACCAAGGTCAGTATCCATACAAAGCCTACTATTGAGGTTGTTTATCGTGGCAAAACATATTGAGAAAGGAACAATTACTTGTTCCCTAATATGATAATCCATGGTGCCATGTGCCCTAGTGACCATCACCAGCGTGAGATACAATCTAACAAGCAAGAGCAGGTAGCCAAAGGAAAATGCAATATTCAATGGTGTACAATAGAGGAGGCAAGTAGATACTCAAGACATGAAGATGCCCATGGCCTTCTACTAATGACAGTAGATAGAAGATTCACCTATTCATCAAACCCATAGACAAAACATTGGAGCGTAAGTATAATTACGCGAGTGCTAATGTTTTGGATAGAATACACATGAAAAAACCTTCAAGATATGATTCTAGACTAACATCTAGGAGTGATAGGTGAGTGGAGCAAAAACACAGTGGCAAATACATGTGTTTCAAGATATGATTCTAGATAAAGTCTCATACGGCTCTCACCTATCCCTTGTTCGTTCCTCAATTATATGTGTACCCATTTTTGCCAAACATTCATGCTTCTAAAAAAAGTAGCATGAGAAGTGGGAATGCTATTGACGTCGTTGGACAACTTACGAGAGGAACCGCTACAATTATTGTTTACCATTTTTTGGTAGCAACCGGCACAACCTTCTAGAGAATTTCACCAAAATGTAATTGGACTTTCAAGAACCAGGTGTGACCACGTTTGTACATGGAAGAGTGTGCCTAGCTTGGTGGATAAACACGAACAGGATTTGGGGAATGTCAATATGCCGGGTGCCATAGTTGAAACTCTGATAAAGAAGGACTACTATTCTAGTGGCTAAGATCAAATTTTCAAAGTTTGATCTCTAACTATTTGTTTGATGGACGTGGGAGATGGCACAACAAACGGCCTTGTACCCTAATGTGCTCTCATGGGGAAGAATACTTAGCAGTAGTACTAATCAAATCAGCATGGCTCCACATCATCAAACTAAATTGACTCTTTTGTCAAAATTTGAGGGAGTATTAGAATGAATACTTGACAAGGGAAGGAGGGAATTTCAAGATTATCAATAATGGTTCAGGTCTAGGGATCAAACCACCTTGACTAAGGGGATTATCATTCAGGTGACTGTTTGTCCAATAGTTAAGTTATTCCTTCACGTTGTGACATCTATCATCCACGTCCGGCTAGCAAAAAGAAGCCATTGATGAGTGCCTTTGTCTTGTTCTGCTTGTATATACCAATGATATCTTTTTAATCAAGTTGAACATAAGACAAGCTTTCCATCATTTTTTCCTTTAGTTCCACGGCTTTGCTGCTGTGTTTTTGCTCCACTCACCTATCACTCCTCTCTTTATCGCCACCCACTCCTTACTCTTGGCTTAACACCTCTTCATACCTCTTCAATCCATCACACTTATTGATTCACTAAGTCACAACTCGAAAATGGCACGTGGGAGCTGACTGAGCGTCCACCTGGACGCAAGGTGATCAAGTGCAAGTGGGTTTTCAAGAAGAAGCGGGGAGCAGATGACAACGTAGACAAGGTACTTCTACAACTTGCAAACCATGTGCTCCTGGCCATCCATGACAAACCCCTCCTTAGAACGAGAAGTTGGATGCGGTGCTGGAGTGCATGGGATTGCAGCAGAACTAGTGTGACTTTAGTGTCTATCGCTGGCAGCATGAGTATGAGGTCCTTATCATCATTGTGTATGTAGAAGACTTACTCCTCCTTTCTAATAGTATGTCCACACTACAAGATTTCAAGGAGGCGATGTAAAAGCGCTCCCAGATGTTTTATCTTGGAGAGGCTTCTTACTTCCTCGGCATCGTGACCATGCGAGTCCGCAAATCATGCTCTCTCTCACTGCAAAAGAGCTGCTACATCAAGGACGTATTACATTAGTGACAGAAGCATAAACCAATGGGCACGCTGCTTGAGACGTGGCAGTACCTCGTGAGTTTTAGCGGAGAAGCAAATGTAACTGAGTGGCAGAAATACAAGAGTATCATTGGCAATCTGATGTACCTTATGGTGGCAACCAGGCCGGACCTCACACAGGCTGTGAGTGCTATGAGCGAGCACATGGCAAATCGCGGACATGAGCACCAGAAGGTAGTAAAGTGGATCTTCCACTACCTTGTTGGAACCATAAACAAGGGCATCACCTACAATGGTACCAACAATATCATGCTCTACACAGACGCAGATTGGGTTTCAAACCATGAGGATCCTTCTCTGGGCATGTATTTCTCATGAATGGAGGGGCCATAAGCTGGTGCAGCAAGGGGTATGTAGTTGTGGCCACCTCTAGCAGGGAAGCTGAAAACGTCTCTCTCAATTTTTGAGCAAAACAAACAGTTGGGCTCCAACGTCTCATGGCAGACATGAGTATGATTACGGCACTTTTTCAACTCGTACGCGTCTACAACCAGAGCGTAATTACAATCCTTAAGAATCCTGAGCACCATACACGTACCAAGCACATTGACATCACATACTAATTCATCAAGCACATGGTACAAGAGGATGTTATCACACACGAGTTCACTCCCACCAGCAAGCAGGTTGTCTGTTTCTGCACCAAGCTATTCATCCATGAGAAGCAGCTGTTTTGCATGAAATAATGTAAACTGAGCCTATTCTCACTATGGCAAAATGGTAGATCATTGAAAATTAACCATTCGGCTTAGTTTAAGATTCACAGGAGCACATTCTAGGAAACTACCAGAAGTTTGCTCCGATTGTCAATCCAACTTTGCTAGTGAGAAGATTAGGTAGCAAAATATCTACGATCCAAGTTTCAAGCCAATCCAATAATCGGATAGGTATGTATGAAATTTCGGAATTTCTGGGACCATCGACCGCCATTGTCTGGGTGACCATGGGCGACGGCTCCATGTCTTAGTATCAAAAAAGAAAGGCGTAGTACGGAATGGGAGAAAGATCCAAAAAATTCCTAGATTCTTGGGTTGCCTTGTGAGAGTGGACTCACTAGGAAAAGATACCTCTCATTATTTTCTAGTGAAAAGAAATCCTTATGTGCTAGTCATAAATACATGGCGACTTTCCATGCGATCGTGGTATATGTGACTACTAGGAGTGTACCATGAGAGCAGTTTCTAGCTTTGTAGGTAGTGCGTGAGAAGTCAGTTTGATTACTCTTGGATCTGGAGGAGAGAGGGAGTCTTGGAGCAGCGAGCATGTGGGACTGAAAGGGCATCACTTGTGGTGAAGAATGGTTGTTGAATCACTCAAAATGATGGAGTACATATAGAGCTAGACCTTGGGCAAGTCAGCCCTCTCACAAGCCACACCACTTAGCCATGGAGGCTAACGCTCACACACTAGAGTCCATAATTTCACACAAGAGAGGAAATCAGCCTAGAAATCAGGCTGACCCGTCACACACGACCTAGAGAGCTAGAAAATTCTCTCATGGCACACTCCTAGTGGTCACATCACCCACAAACCCATGGAGAATCGCCATGTGTCCATGGCTAGCACACAAGGATCTCACCTCACCTAAAAGGTAAGGAGAGGTACCTTTATCCTAGTCAGCACACTTTGACAAGGCAATCCTAAGACCAAGGACCTTTTTGGATATTTCTCCCATCAGGTCTTCACCCTGGACCTCTTGTCTATTTCTTTTCTCAGGCTAAGGCATGGAGCCATCACCCATTGCCACCCAGACATCGGTGGTCCATGACTCTGGAAACTTCGAAAATTCATATCTCCCAATCCGACCGTCGGATCGGCCTGAAACTTGGACTGTAGATAATTTGCCACCTGATCTTTCCAATAGTGAAGTCAGATTGACGATCGAAGCAGGCATCTAGTTGTTTCCTGGAACTTTCTCCTGTGGACCTGAAACTGAGCCGGATGGCTCCTTTTCCAACAATCTCCCACTTTGCCGCAGTCACAGTGGGCTGAGTCCACATGCCTTCATGCAGAACTGCTGCTTCTTGCGGGTCACTTGCTTAGTGCAGAAATCAGCGACCGGCTTGGTGGTTGGAGTAAACTCCAGCTTGATAGTACACTCCTACACCATGTGCCTGATGAAGTGATATGCGATGTCAATGTGCTTGGTGCATGCATGATGCTCAGGATTCTTGGCGAGTGCGATTGCGCTCTGGTTGTTGACGCGCATAGGAACTGGAAGTGCTGCAATCCCACTCATCTCCGCCATGAGACGCTGAAGCCAAACTACTTCCCTTGCTCCAAAACTGAGATAGAGGTACTCAACTTCCGTGCTTGAGGTGGCCACGACCACCTGCCGCTTGCTGCACCAGCTAATGGCCCCACCATTCATGAGGAACACATGTCCACAGATGGACTTGCGGTCCTCAGGATTTGAAGCCCAATCTGCGTCTGTACAGCTGATGATGTTGTTGTTACTGTTGTACGAGATGCCGATGTTGATGCTTCCAGCAAGGTAGCGGAAGATCCGCTTCACTGCCTTCTGGTGCTCAGGTCCGGGGTTCGAAATATGCTGGCTCACAGCGCTCACAGCCTGTGCGAGGTCCGGCCTGGTTACCACCATCAGGTACATGAATCTGTCGACAGCGCTCTAGTACTTCTGCCGCTCAACTGCATCCGCTTGTCCATTGAATCTCAAGAAGTACTGCCGCGTCTCCAGCAGCGTGCGGATGGGTTTGGCCTCTGCCATGCCGAACCGCTGCAGGATTTCCTTGATGTAGCGACTCTGCTGCAGCGAGAGAGGGCGTGATTTGCGGTCACGCGTGATCTGGATGCCGAGGAAGTATGACGCCTCCCCGAGATCAGACATCTGGAAGCGCTCCTGCATGGCCTCCTTGAACTCATGCAGTGCAGACATGCTGTTGGAAAGGAGCATGTCATCCACATAGACAATGATGATGAGGATCTCATGCTCATGCTGCCAGCGATTCACGCTGTAGTCACACTCGCTGCGCTCAAACCCCATGCACTGCAACGCTGCTTCCAACTTCTGGTTCCAAGCACGCGACGTTTGCTTGAGGCCATAAAGCGACTTCTGCAGCTTGCAAACGAGGTGCTCCTGGCCATCCTTGATGAACCTCTCCGGCTGCTCCATGTAGATCTCCTCCTCCAAGTCACCATTCAAGAATGCTGTCTTGACATCCATGTGGTGAACCTCGAAGTCCTCAGCTGCTGCATAAGAGAGGAGCGTGTGCAGAGAGGCAAATTTTGCAACAGGGGCAAAGGTTTCTGTGTAGTCCATGCCCTCGTGCTGCGAGTAGCCGTTGGCGACCAGCCTTGCCTTGTACTTTTCCATGTTGCCATCTGCTCCCTGCTTCTTCTTGAACACCCACTTGCACATGATCACCTTGTGTCCAGGTGGACGTTTAGTCAGCTCCCACATGTAGTTGTCTAGCTGCGACTGTATCTCTTGCTCCACGGCTTGCGCCCAATCTATTGCATCAGGTGAAGTCATGGCCTCCTTGTATCACACTGGCTCATTCGAATCTACAGCAGCTGCGACGTTCATCTGCTTTGGTCTCACTAGCATCCAAAAATGGCCGTGCTCACCAGGCTTGTAGCGCACCATAAGAGGATACCTACGACCTGGTGGTGGAGCGTTAGCGGGCGGCTGGCGCGGTGTTGCTTGCACAAGTGCTGGTGCTGGTCGTGTGGTATTTTCTTCCTCTGCTTCTGCCAATGAGGCCTCTGTATTTGCTACATCAGACATGGGCGAACAGACTTGTTCTCCCACTGTCACAGTGGAGGAAGTATCAGGCGAGACTGGGTTAGGAAGGATATCTGCTCCCACTACCCTTTCAGCTGCTGGTTGTGCTGCCTCTTCATACACAATGTTGGTGCCAATGACGTTGCTCTCATTGAAGACAACATCCCTGGAGATGATGATGTGGCTTGTATCCCTCTCGTAGAGGCAATAGGCCTTGCTTGCCACGTCATAGCCAATCATCAGCATATGTGCACTCTTCGCGTCCCACTTCTGCTGCTTCTCCTCTGGCACGTGCATGTGTGCCATGCTGCCCAACGCGCGATGATGACCCACGCTCCGCTTCTTGCCGAACCACACCTTGTACGGCGTCATCTGCTCCAAAGCCTTAGTTGGACTGCGGTTCTTGATGTACACCACAGTGCTCACGGCTTCGGCCCAGAAGTCGTAGGCCAGCCGAACCGCGTGAAGCATGGAGCACGCCGACTCAACGATAGTGCGATTGGCGCATTCTGCTACCCCGTTCTGCTGCGGCAAGTATGCCACAGTGCGCTGCGCCTTGATGCCAGCTGCTGCAAGGTAGTCCTGGAACTCCTTGCTCAGGTACTCTCCACCGCAGTCGCTGCGCAATGCCTTGATCTTGTTACGCGTCTGGTTCTCCACCATTGCCTTGAACTCCTTGAACCTGTCAAAGCACTGGTCCTTGGAAGCAAGGAAGTACACAACAGTGTAACGGCAAAAATCATCAATGAAGGTCAGAAAATACCTAGATCCTCCAAAGCTCTGGGTCTGCATCGGGCCACATAAGTCTGTGTGGACCAGCTCCAGCACGTCCTTTGCACGCTCCCTTGCTCCAGAGAACGCCTTAGGATGATGCTTCCCTTCCAAAGAGCCCATGCACAAGTACTGCTCAAAGTTGGAGATGATGGGCAAGTCACGCACCATCTGCTTGGCTTGAAGCTGCTGCAAGGCGCGCATGCCGATGTGGCCATAGCGTGCATGCCAGATCTCCCATCTGTTGCCTACACCACTACTACAAGACTCTGCTCACGTGGAACCTTGGTCGCTCCCAACAGGCGGTACATGTCTCCCTCCTTCACCGACCTGGCCAACTCCTCTCCTGTTTCCTTATCGAGGATGTAGTCATAGTCGTCGTCAAAGATGACTCGCAGTCCTGTGTTGGTGAGAGAGGACACTGATAGAAGATTGAACGCAGCATTAGGTACATACAGCACGCCATGGAACACTCGCACTTCAATGCAACGCGGGGTCTCCAACCACATCTCCACAACCCCAATCCCCTCAGCATACACCACCCAATCATCACCCAGAGCGATAGGACGGGGAGGGATGGACAGCAGCTGCGTAAACCACTCCTTGTGATGTGTCAGGCTCTTGGTACACCCTGAGTCCTTGTACCATGCGAGATCCGCCTTCTCCACTTTTGACATGTCAGATTTCGCCATGAAGAGACGGTCGCGCACCTCCTTGGCCACATTCATGTTGCCAAAGTGGCACACACCAGCCTGGTTTTGCTGCTGCTGCTGTTGCTGACGATGCTGTGACTGCTGTTACTGCTGCTATGGAGACTTCTGCTTTTGCTACAGCTACTGCTGCTCCTTCTGGTCCCTCTTGAGCTTGAAACACTCCTTTTTATAGTGTCCTTTTTTTCTTGCAGTAGTGGCATTTGCCTTTCTTTTTACCTCTCTGCAGCCCAGACTACTGCTGCTGCTGGTTGCGTAAGCTCGTGGCTATGAAAGCCGCTTCACTACTGTCGCCGCCATTGTGCTTTGATGCATTGCGACGCAATTCCACTCGCACCAGGTGTGTGCAGATGAAGTCGAGGTTGAGAGTGGGCTGGCACTCCAACGTCTCTCATACCGTGTCGTAGCTGGCGTGCTTCATCCTCCTCTTGCTCAGTCCCCTCAGCAAGAGGAGGATGAAGCACGCCTCTTCCACAGGGTTGCTAGCCGCTCTCAGCTGCTTCGCCAGCTCCTTTGCCCTGTCCAGGTATGCCTCCATCTCTTCACCACCCTGCATTTTCAGTGCCATCATCTTCTCCTCCAAAAGCATGAGGAATGCAAGATCCTTACCCTCATACTTCTTACACAACGTGTCCCATCCCTCCTTTGCACTAGCCTTGTCACTCACGTACTGAAGATGCGGGTTGGAGATGGTGTTGACAAGCAACCTGTAGGTTTGCATGTCCTTCTTCTTCCACTCCTCATACATCGTTGGTACAGTTGCAGATGAACCTGCATCGGCTACACCCTTTTGCGGCGTCACTCCGCCACCACCTGTGCTGTAGTGATGCCTTTCGCGTGTGGAGGCGGAGCGCGCTCGTCGCCGCTCACCACCTCCCACAAGCCCCTCTCCTCCAAAAGGAGGCGAGTACGGATCTTCCAAAACGTGAACTTGGCGCGTCCCTCCAGCCTCTCCAAAGGCTGGGCTGGCCTCTCCTGCTGCTGCCATTTTGAGCTTTGGTGATGCTCAATGCTGCCCTTGGGTGGCGGCGCTACCCCTGCTTCTACTGCTGCTTCTGCCAGAAAACTGTCTGACAGAAAATGGACTTTAGATGCCAGCAGACTGGGAATTTGAAAAAACTGAGCCCACCACTGGAAACGTCAGCTCAAAACCTTTCAGATCGACCCATAAAACAGGGTCATCAACAGGGGATTCTGAAAGAAATGCCCTCTTCAAAACAGGGTATGCTTTTGCTCCTACTCCAACTCAGACCAGCCAGCTTGTAAATGGCATTTCTCCCAAACGAATCAATGGAATGCAAAATTTTTTGCACGAATGAAAAGCTTAGGAGAAATACTACAATTCACATATGCCACGTTTTAAATTTGACAAGGAAACAAGAGGGTTGGGGTCATCTCAAGGTGACAGTCTTACTCATAGAGAAGAGTGTAGCCCCGGCCGACCTCGTTTTGAGCATAACTCTCAATCCGACTGTTGGATCTTCACGATCTTGGGCTTGTTGCAAAGCTTCTCTTGCGAACTTGAAGATCCAGTGGTCGATCATCAAATTTGGTCAAGGTTTAACCCTAACCCGTCACTTTCAAAGTGACAGCCTGTGCTGGCTGAAACTGGAAAAACTTGGCTCTAATACCAAATGTTGGATCTGGAGGAGAGAGCGAGTCTTGGAGTAGCCAGCATGTGGGACTGAAAGGAAATCACTTGTGCTGAGGAATGATTGTTCAATCACTCAAAATGATGGAGTACATATAGAGCTATAGCTTGGGCAAGTCAGCCCTCTCACAAGCCACACCACTTAGCCATGGAGGCTAAGGCTCACACACTAGAGTCCATAATCTCACACAAGAGAGGAAATCAGCCTAGCAATCAGGCTGACCCATCACACACGACCTAGAGAGCTAGAGAATGCTCTCATGGCACACTCCTAGTGGTCACATCACCCACAAACCCATGGAGAATCGCCATGTATCCATGGCTAGCACACAAGGATGTCACCTCACCTAAAGAGTAAGGAGAGGTACCTTTATCCTAGTCAGCACACTCTGACAAGGCAATCCTAAGACCAAGGACCTTTTTGGATATTTCTCCCATCAGGTCTTGACCCTGGACCTCTTGTCTTCTTTTTTTCTCTGGCTAAGGCATGGAGCCATTACCCATGGCCACCCAGACATCGGCGGTCCTTGACCCCAAAAACTTCGAAAAATTATATCTCTCAATCCGACTGTTGGATCGGACTGAAACTTGGACTGTAGATAATCTTCCACCTAATCTTTCCAATGGTGAAGTCAGATTGACGATCGAAGTAGGCATCTAGTAGTTTCGTGGAACTTGCTCTTGTGGACCTGAAACTGAGCCGGATGGCTCCTTTCCCAACAATTACTAGGTTGATTTTGTCTCTTGTGTGAAAGTATGGACTCCAGAATATGAGCTGTAGCCTCAATGGCTAAGTGCTATCACTTATGAGAGGGCTGAAATATCCTAAATCTAGCTCTATATGTAGTCCATCATTTTGAGGGAGTCAATTTTTATTCTTCAGCACAACGGATGCCCTTTCAGCCCTACATACTTGGTGCTCCATAGTCACCTCCCTCCTCCCGTTCCAACACATGGAATAGAGTGATGCAAGGCGAAGAATAAGGGAAGTATAAGAAGTTGTGTGAGCCATGCCTCCAAGGCAAGGCAAAGAAAAGTCCTTTTAGCGTAATGGACAACGTGTAGCAGTAATCTTGGACCACTATGTACTCTTTCAAATGACAGCAACGAGTATTTATTGACCTTTGTTAATGACCATAATTGCAAGATGTGGACCTACATCCTCAAGAGAAAGGAAGAGGTTAAGAAGCTACAAGAGTTTTTTGCCATGGTAGAGCGATAGACAAGCAAAAAGGTCAACACACTACGTACGGATAATAGTGGTGAGTTCGAGGCATGCAAAAGTTGGTTGAGCCAACACAACATCAATCACCAGATCACCACACCTTACACCCCTAGAGCAATGGCCTTGTCGAGCAAATGAACTAGAATATCCTTTGCATGACACAAAGCATCCTCTTTGACGTCAAACGTATACCTCGCTTCTCAGCTGAAGCTGAAAGAACTGCTTGCTACCTTGTGAATCTCACTTTGGTTGCCACATTTTGGAAGACGTAACAAGAAGCAGTAAGGAGAAGCAGATGAGGACGCCACAAGAGGCTTGGTCAGGGAAGAAACGAGATGCCTCACACTTGAGGGTTTTTGTACTATAATGCCTGGGTAAAGATCAAAGCAGGCGAAGAGAGGGGCATCTTTGATGCACGTTCTTGAAAGTGTGTAAGGGTCAGATAGGATAATGAACACAAGGTATACAGGTTTTGGGACTAAGCAGCTCGAAGGCTCATCGGGAGCCAAGACATCGAGTTCTATGAAAGGGTGTATGGCAAGGGAGTGCCACTGGATCGTGTCCATACTCCCAAATGATGAGAGTGGGTTATGTTGCTCGAGTCAGGTAATTAAGCACCTGACAACTAGAAGATGGTGCCATTAAAGCACAATTATAGTACAATAGGGAGAATGGTTGTACAGGCTAATACAATGACAGACTTTCACACTGAGTCTGAGTTGTCCGAGGCCTCTAAGTTGAACTCTGACACTAGTGGCTCTTCCTCAAATAATGGATCACTAGTAGCAAAAGAGCAACAGAAGCAACTAGCCCTTGAAGTAACACCACTAACACTCCGGAGTAGTACGCACCGGAAGAATCCTCTGTTCAAATATGATGCTAAGGGTACGGAATCGACTGGAGTGAGTTGTTCATGCTTGGCTCAAGAAGAGGTTGTGATCATAGCGGAGGCTATCCACATGCAAGATGTGGCCAAGTACAAGCTAGTGGATAGCAAAGTCACACCCATTGTAGAGAACAGAACATGGATTAAGATGGACAAGCCGCTAAACACCCACGTGGTAAGGTCAATGTAGGTACTCTCGAAGAAGTAAAAGCAAGATGGTACAATTGACAGGTACAAGGCAAAGTTATGATGAAAGGGTTTTCTCAACTTGTAGGCTCAGAGTACAAAGAGAACTTTATGCCTATCATCACCTTTGCCTCCATCAGATCCATGGTGGACATTGTTGTAAAGGTTCTGGAGGTCCATCAGATGGATGTCAAGATAGCTTTCCTCTTAAGATGCTTGAAAAACAAAGTACTGATGGAAGTGCCTGGGGGAGTAAAAGCTCTAGAGGACAAGGTTAGTAAACTTGTGAAAGCACTTTATCTGCTTTATGGTTGGGCTGACAAGGAGATGGATGGCTTCATGGCTGGACTGACCTTCATGTACTTCAAGAACGACTATAGCATCTATGTGTGGGAGGACCAACGGCTGAGCTGTTGAACAAGTTGAAGACAGATCTCCGCAACAGGTTCAAGATCAAGGACATGGATCCTCTCAAGTTTGATCTCGAGATAGTTGACTAATACAATCAAGCAGCAGGTACCATTGAATAGAACCAGACAAACTGCATCATGGAGGTCCTCAAGCACCAACACATGGAGGACTACAAGTCTTTTAGCACAGCCCTGACAACAGACATCACGCTCTCTTCTTTCATGACCCCCAGCACGCATGTCGTACCAATCTGCTGTTGGCAGCCTCGTGTATGGCATGGTAGGAACACATCTTGATATTTGCTATGCTGTCGGACAAGTGAGTAGGTTTTTGGCCAATCCAGAGCTATAATACTGGCAAGACGTTAAGCGCATCATGTGCTATCTATAGAAGATACGACACTTGGAGCTCCAGTTTTGAGGCCAAGAGAGATCTGACCCGCTACGGGTCGTGTACTTTACGGATGCTGATTGGGGAGGAAGAATCGATTACAGAAACACCAGCTCAAGCTTCGTGTGCCTCTTAAACGGTGGTGCATTCACTTGGACAAGTATAAAATAAGAATGTGTCTCCCTCTCTATTGCGGAGAAAGTGTACACCACTCTGTCAAAAGAATGCAAGTAGACAAAGTGGCTACGTACCTTGCTTCAAGAAATGAAAGTGCCAAAAATAGAAGCAACGGGGGTCCTTATCGACAAGAAGAATATCAGAAAAATGGCAAAGGATGACATCGTCTCTCGGCGGACCAAGCACATCGACATTTAGTACCACTACTCATGTGACCTTCTTGCAAAGGAGATTGTGGACCTGGAACATGTGGAGACCAAGAAGATGCTCGTAGATTGTATGACTTATGCACTTCACAATGAATTTTTGGAGGTGGAGGAAAGAGGGAGCCTTAGAGCAGCGAGCATAGTGGACTAAAAGAGCATCAATTGTGCTGAAGAATGGATGTTGAATCAGTCAAAATGATTGAGTATATACAGCGCTAGACCTTGGACAACTCAGTTCCCTCACAAACCATACCACTTAGCCATGGAGGCTAAGGCTCACTCACAAGAGTCTACAATATCACACAAGAGAGGAAATCAGCCTAGTAATCTGGGCGACAGGTCAGACATGATCTAGAGAGCTAGAGAGTGCTCGCATGGCATACTCCTAATGGTCCCATCATCCACAATTCCAGGGAGAAACGCCATGTCTCCATGGCTAGCACACAAGGATCTCACCTCACCTACAAAGTAAGGAGAGGTATGTTTATTCTAGTCAGCATACTCTGACTAGACCGAGGACATTTTTGGGATAAGGCATGAAGACATCGCCCATGATTATCCAGACTCCAGCAGTCCATCACCTTGGAAACAAAGAAAAGTCATATATGTCAATAGGACCATAGGATGAACCTCAACTTGGACTGTACACAATTTTCCACCTCATCTTTCGAAGCAGGCATCTGGTAGTTTCCAGGATTTTGCTCTTGTGGACATAAAATAGTGCAGGATGGCCCTTTGTCCAAGATGAATTGTATTGTGTAGGTATCTAAGGCATTGGTATGGTCAATGCAGCCGATGAAGACTAAGGGCAAGACAGTTAGAGAGGAGATATCTTAAAGTAAATAAACATAGGTATAGGGTAGAGTTTTCTGATGTGACATGCTCCTTGTCCATAGCTGATATTTGGACAGGCACAGGACGGACTAGGCATGCACTAATCCCTTGGAGTAAGTCTCATTTGTCTATTCCAGATAGACAAGGCATGCACTACACCTCTGGAGCAAGTTCTCTTGGTCTAAACAAGATAGTATAGTTGTAAACACTACCTAGGACAACTCCTTGTGGGTTAGATGTTCCATAGTTAGTCTCTAGAGCGAGAGGTCACTGTGTCAAATCCCCGTACAGTGACTTATTTCCTTTGTGACCAAAAAGGGGGCAGGAAGGTTCTAGGAGATATACTATGATATTCCAAAGCCCTTCCTAGCAGCCAGTACCACTTTGCGGTCACAGAAAGCGCCATGTAGACAAGGGAGATGATACAATCCAATTTGTTCCAAAAGTGGCTCGTCGAAAGAGCCTTTGTGTGCCAAGAATAGAGGTTTTCTCTAAGATTCTAACTACTTGTCCATTTCCTAAGATTCATTATAATCCTTACCTTTGAGACTCCTCATAGAGTTGTCCACCAGAGGCAGACACTAAAGAAGCATTAGTTGGTCGTAGCCCCATGAGTTCGCTCCTTGCACGAAAGTGACCATGTGATACTATATGCCATGGTAGGAACACGTCACGACATTGGCTATGTTGTAGAACAAGTGAGCATGTTTGTGGGCAATCCAGGACCATAGTACTCACAAGTAGTGAAGTACATCATGCGCTATATACAAAGGACACGACACATGGAACTCGACTTTGGAGGCCAATAGAGATCTGACCCGCTACGGCTTGTGTGCTATATAGAAGCTAACTCGGAAGGACAAATTCCTAACAGAAAATATACCTTGTACTTCATCTGTCTCTTGAAGGGTGGTATAATCTTTTGGACAAGCAGAAAGCAAGACTATATCTCCCTTTCTACAGCTAAGGGTGAGTACATTGCAATGTCAGAAGCATGCAAGGAGACACAAGAACTACGTAGTTGGCTTGCTAAGATCAAAGCGTCACGGATAGAAGCAACCGGTCAGAATCAACAACAAGAGTGCCATGAAAATGGCACAGCATGACATTATCTCCCGTCGGACCAAGGACATCGACCTCAAATACCACTACTCAAGCGATCTTGTCACAAAGGAGATTGTGGACCTGGAATACGTGGAGACCAATGAGATTCTCGCAGATTGCATGACCAAGGCGCTTGATAGTAAACTGCATTTTGCAAATTCCTGATGCATCATTATGGTCAACGTAGCCAACGGAGACCAAGACAAAGACAGCTGGAGAGAGGAGATATCGCATAGCAAAACCGACAGAGGTACAAGGGAGAGTTTGTAAACCTGATATGCCCCTTGTCCATAGCTGACATTAGGAGAAGCACACGATCGACTAGGCATGCATTACTTTCATGGGTAGGTCTCCCAGGTGTAGTCCAGATAGACAAGGCGTGCAATGTTCCTTTGGAGCAAGTCTCCTTTGTTTAAACAGGATAGTAGAGCCAGAAAACACTACCTATGACAACTCCTTGTGGCTTAAACGTTCCAAAGTTAGTCTATTGAGCGAGAGGTCATTGGGTCAAATCACAGCCGAGTGACTAATTTTCTTTGTGTCGAAACGAGGAACAAGAAGGTTATCAGAGACATTTCAGAACATTCCGAGGTCTTTTGTGGTGACAGGCACCACTTGGCGGTAATAGAGAGTACCATGTAAGCAAGGAGGATTATGCAACCTAGATCGCCCGAAGAGTGGCTCATGGAAGGAGCGACTGTGCCTAAGCTTTAGTCTGGCTCTAGTACTATAAGTACTTGTTTGTTGCCTATGACACATTACAGTTCTTGCCTTTGAGACTCCTCTAAGAGTTGTGCACTAGAAGGAGATACGAAAGAAGCATTGGTTTGTCTGAGCTTCAGGAGTTAGCTCCTTGCATGAAAATGACCAGGTGCTAAGAACATAGTACAAGGAACTGATTCCTATGAACTGCTCAGTATGGAATCATGATTATAAGGGTGATACGGCCTCTTAGTTGCAATACTAGGAGCAAACTCCAAGTGCCATTGTATCTGCCTTGTTTTCTACTCCGTTGCCTCAGGCCGGTTGACAGTTTCTAGGGTCATTGACCACCGGTTACGCGTAACCATGAGCAATGACACCATGCATTAGCCTGAGAAAAGAAAAAGGAAAGAGGTCCAGGGTCAAGACTTGATGTGATAAATATCTAAAATGGTCGTATATACTTGGATTACCTTGTCAAACTGTGCTAATTGGAAAATATATCTCCCTTTACTTCCTAGGTAAGGTGAAAATATTGTGTGCTATCCATAGATACATGGTCATTATCCATGGGATTATGGGTTATTTCACCTCTATGAGTGTGCCATAAGACCATTTTCTTAGTGCTCTAGGTTGTGTGTGAGTGGTCAGCCTGATTACTAAGCTGATTCTTCCATTGTTTTGGAATATGGACTCTAGTTTGTGAGCCTTAGCCTCCATGGCTAAGTGGTAGGGCTTGAGAGAAGGCTGACTTATCCAAGCTCTGTCAACTAGCCTGAGGCAATGTACTAGAAAACAAAGCAAGCCAATGGCACTTGCGTTCTGCTCAAAGTGTTGCAATTAGGACGAGATATTATCTTCAGAATCACAGTTCCAGACTGAGCAGTTCATAAGAATCACTTCCTTGCACTGTGTCCTTGTGTCTTGGTCATTTTTCCGTTAAGAGCTAACTCTTGGGGCTTAGACCAACCAATGCTTTTTTAGTGTCTATTTTCTGGCGGAGAACTCTGTGAGGAGTCTCAAAGGTAAGAACTGTAATCAATGACAGGAAACAGACAGGCACTTTTAGTCCTAGAGTCAGCCTCTAGCCAAGGCACACAGTGGCTCGTCAGATGAGCCACTTTGGAGGTTATCTGGATTGTATCACCTCCTATCTACATTGCTCTCCCTCTGACCGCCAAGTGGCGCCTGCCACCAAGAAGGGCCTTGGAATGTTGTAAGATGTCTCTTAGAACCTTCAAGTCCTTCTTTTGGCCGTAATGAAAATTAGTTCCTCGGCTGGGATTTGACTCAATGACCTCTCGCTCGAGAGACTAACTCTGGAATATCTAAGCGACAAGGAGTTATTCTAGGTGGTGTTTACTGGCTAAACTATCTAGTTTTGACCAAGAGGACCTCCTCCAAAGGAGCAGTGCATGCCTTGTCTATTTGGACCATACTTAGGGGACTTACTCCAAGGGAGCATAACATGCCTAGTCCGGCGTGTGCCTGTCAAAATGTTAGCTATGGACAAGGGGCGTGTGAGGTCAACAAACTCTAGCTCTATATGTATTCTATTATTTTAAGTGATTGAATAACCATTCTTTAGTACAACTGATGCCATTTCAGTCCCACATGCTCATTGTTCCAAGATCAACTCTTTCCTCCAAATCCATCATCCGGTCATCAACATGCATCATATATTTTCCTCGTAATAATATTATATCATCGCAGGGTATTAGCCAATCGTTTTCCAAGAGGAAGTCATATATTGTTATGTCCAAAGAATGCAGCCATAATAACAGTATTAGTAGAAGCAGACGAAGGCATTCACGAGTACGTTAGCAAGTGTGACACAGGCGAGAGTGGTCCTGAGAGTTAGTCGCAGAGCTTGACAGAGGCTGAGGTATGAGAAAGACGAAGTAGACAAGCTGTTGAGAGAGACAGAGCAGGAGCGACACGAGTGATGGCTGGTTGGGCACTGAGCGAAGGAGCGAGAGTACGTGAGTGAAGAGCTGAGAGCTTGAGAGAGATTGACGAAGACAAGGTATGCGCGGTGCAAGCAGAGCGAAGACATGGCGGTGAAGCCACGGAACCAAAGGGGAACAGAATAAGGAAGAATTGTTCTGATTATATTCGAGGGAATGAACGTCCTCAGTAATATATCGCAGAACAGGACAACGGCAACACAACGGCTTCTTCTTTGCTAGCCGGACGCGATTGCAACGAGGTCGCAGTTATTAGGGGCGACTCGCCTCTTGGTCACTAGTCGTGACCGACAAACCGTTGGCGAGGTGGTCCATGGTGGCTAAATGCCAAACCTGAACCATTATGGAGATCAAGGATTATCCGAGGGGAGATGTTAGTGTTGACATCAATATTCTGACAGCCCCCTTTGAAGTCAACCCCAAAAAGAAGGTGATGTACATGTCAGATACAGGGATTGCCAGATGTTAGAGAATCCTTCATGTGGGTGTCGGATAAGTGGGTGAAGGGAGTGATGAGTGGTGAGGATTTGTGCCTCTTTCAGATGTGCTTCGACCCAGTCCGTATCAAGAAGGAGTATTGAGTTCAGGAGACCAAGTAGTACATGTCGGAGATCAAACTTGGGAAAGTGAAGTCGTCCGAGGTTGAGGAGTAGTTCAACTCTCCTTTGATGGTATTTTGTGGAGCCATCTTGTTGGTTGTGCATTTGGAAGGAGTCGCGTAGACACGCTGGAAGTTGAGTAACAATGTTGATGAATGCACTGCTGGACATTGAACAATCAATGAAGTAGATCAGCTTCACTGAAGGTTGAACACGGAGAAGAGCATTGATGGTGTTGTTGCTCATGGTTTGTTCCAGTGTAGAGAGTGCCGAGGGGGACCGTTGATGGGGATGCTGTTCCAAGGGGATACCGCCGAGAGCTCATTCTCCTTGGCATAATCCCTTAGAGAGGTGATGGTGGAGATGGTGGGTGCAAGAGATGGAGGACGCTGCCACAACGCCACGCTCAAAAGAGTGCTGTATCATAGCCAACTCTGAGAGTCCAAGAGAATGCAGAGAAGCGCAGTCTTCTGAATAGTTAGAACCACCGATACAGCGGCTTGATCTACTGGTTAGCTTGATTTAGTAGGGAGACAGGTGGAGTCCACGTTCCAGTGGTGTGACCTTGGTTGACTATCCTTTTGCTACAAATGCAAGTGGTTGAGTGTGAGGTTGGAACTGCGTACACTAAACAAAGATTAGAGTGGTGCAGGTGGAGCCGGAGGAGTAAATTGAGAGTGAGGTGGTTACAGGAGTAAAACTTTATGTGCTGGATAACATTTTGGCGTGGGCGCAGGTCATCGCGACTCGGGCAATCTGACCGGGTGAATCCTTGTGCCGAGCAGATGATGATGCGGAAAGCGGAGGAATGAACAGTGATTGAGTGGGTGCTGGGACAAAATCTTGTGTGATGCTAATGTTTTCAGCGTGGGCGTGGGTCTTCGCGAAGCGCGCGATGCGACCGAGCGGATCCGTGTGCCGAGTAGAAGATGATGCGGAAGGCAAAGGAACGATTGATGATTTGAGTGGGCACAGGGGTGAGACCACGTGCACTGCTGAAATAGAGGGATAGGATGCGGCAAGGGGAAGGCTGGGGCCATTATGCCGCGAGAAATCTACTGCCGGCGTGGGTGCACGCTGCTGCAAAGTGGACAGCTTGCTCGTGCACGTCCTTGTGCTGGCCACAAATGCCGATGATACAAAGACGAAAGCTGATCATGAAGGAGTGGGCGTAGGGGCGAACCACGTGTGTTGTAGGAAGTTTTTGGTGTGGATGCAGGTTGTCGCGCAACAGGCAATACGACCGGACAGATCCTTGTGACGAGCGGAAAGCCATGCGGAGGCAGAGGAATGCGGAGACGCACGATGACTGACTGGGCGCAGGGGTGAAACCACGTGACTGCGAAGTGGTGTTGATGAAGAAGATTGATGCGGAGGCAAAACGGATGATGCTGATGTCAAAGAGATTAAGAGGGAGCAGATGGTGATGAGATCAGGCAAGCGGTTGGTGAGTCTGAAGAGGCTGGAGTGAGGATGATGAGGAGAACTGAAGGTAGGGAATGGAGGTGATGATGCGGAGATAAATGAAGGCTAATGACGATACTGGAAGTTGAAGGTGGAGAGCGTGCCTGTTAGAGGATGGCAAGGTGAGATGCGGTGCGGTAGAGAGCAAAAGCGAGACAACCACTTCCTCTGCTTTTCAGGAGAGTGACGTCTTGTTCCGCACTTGGCCTAAAAACACGGTCAGGAAGACTGGTGGTGTCCGATATCCTAGAAGCGAGGGGAAGTCGGTTGCGGCGGAGAAGGTCGTGAGATAAGCGGTGACGCTGGTCTACGAGTGTCGGAAAGTGACGGCTTGTTTTCCCAGTTGGCTCGTAACAGGAGCAAGGAGACTGGTGATGTCCGATTTCCAGACTGCGGCTGGTACGCTTCTGTTGCTTACAACACGAGAGGGCGGTGCAAGGAAGCAGCTCGAGATAAGAATGCAGTGGACTGAAGACGATGGAGTAGAGGAAGCAGATGAGATGGACGAGGGGAGAGGAGAAGGGCGGAGGTGCTTGCGAGGGGCTAAGGAGATGAGGGGCAGCACACGGCGGATGACAGGAAGCTTCCGGGAAGTTGACGGCAGGCGACGGCTCGGGAGCTGCTTGCGGCTGTTGTAGACGACGAGTCACCGATTTGCTGGCCATGAGCGTAGAATGGGCTGAATACTTCCTCAGGATGACTAGACATTGTTTCAGCGCGAGAATCGTCCAAGTACTACTGCTGATGTCAGCTGCTTACAAAGCAGAGAGACAAAAAGTTGCGATGGCGGTGATAGAAGAATGCAGATCAAGGCGTTGAGGTAAAGATGGTGACAAAGCGATGATAAGGTCATGGGGCACCAGGTGATGTAGTCTCAGGCTTTGATTCCATGTCAGAAGAATGTAGGCACAAGAATAGTAGTAGTAGAAGTAGATAGAAGCATTCACGAGTATGTGAGCAAGTGTGACAGAGGCAAGAATGATCCTGAGAGTTAGTCGCAGATCTTGACAGTGGCCGAGGTGTGAGAATGACGAAGTAGACAAGCTATTGAGAGAGAGAGAGAGAGAGCAGGATCGACACGAGTGATGGCTGGTTGGATACTGAGCGAAGGAGCGAGAGTGACAGAGCAAAGAGCTGATTGAGAGAGATTGACAAAATCAAGATATGCGAGGTGCGAGCAGAGCGAAGACATGGCGGGGAAGCCGTGGAACCAAAGGGGAACAGAATAAGAATGAACGGTTCTGGTTAAGTTCGAGGGAATGAACATCCTCAGTAATATATTGCACAACAGGACAAGGGCAGCACAACGGCTTCTTCTTCGCTTGCCGGACGCAATTGCGACGTGGTCCCAGTTATTAGGGGCGACTCGCTTCTTGGTCACTAGTCGTGACCGACAATCCGTTGGCGAGGTGGTCCATGTTGGCTAAACGCCGAACCTGGACCATTATTGAGATCTCAGATTATCCAAGGGGAGATGTCAGTGTTGACTTCAATATTCTGACATGTTATGCTATAGACTTGATTTGGTAGGCTCCGATGGATGTTTTTGTCTTGAATGGGAAAACGGTTGATCCGTCCCTTTGACTACATTATTTCTCATGCCGCGGTATTGAAGCGAATATCCACGGGTGAAACAAGATTAAAAAGATTGAGTCCAAAGATAACATGTATCACCAATGCGGTGTACGTTGTGCCTGTGTTAATGATTTTGGTGAATTTTTACCGGCAATCTATATGTAGTACGAGACCATCATGCATACGTATGCAACATGAGGTTGGCAGGGTAGCTGTGCTGGTCGTCATGTGAGGGCTGCACTATCCAGGCGTTCTGAAATGATTCACCGACTATGATCGACTCGATCACGTACCCTGTAGTAGCCCCAGGACTCGAGCTAGTATTCTACATGTAATCTAGAAAATTTCAAGGCCTTATTGATCTCTACAATTAGTTCTTCTAATTATGTAATTTACCTCGGTTCATGTGTAAGGTTCCTGATCCAAGATAGCACAAGGTGGATATGGTCATAGAACAATCGAATATTGTCTACGACCGACAAGTAAGATCTTCATTTTTAAATTGGCCTTGCAGCTTGTTGTGGCTAGATTAGGATGGGAATATTGTCCATATCGATATTTCGATATCGATATTTTTGATATCGATATCGATATCGATATCAATATTTTTTGGTCGATATTTTTTTTCTTGAAGGCCAATATCGATATCGATATCGATATATCAATATCAATATCGATATATTGAATGGTCGATATCAATATCGATATCGCCCATGACACCTGGGGCATCATAAATATACCTAAAAATTTTAATTTTTTTTATACTTGTATTTTTTTCAGGCATGATCGCCAGACGTCAGAGGAGCATTATGTTGGTCTTTTTGCACACCACGCAACATTTGTACAAGGCACAAATGCACAAAACAGGAACCAGACATGCAACATGGACAAGGCAGGGAGGGAGGGATGGTGATTCGGGGGTAGGCAGGAGGAGAGGAGGTAAGGAAGGGAGGGGGAGAGGAGGGGGAAGGAGGGGGAGAGAGAGAGAGAGAAAGAGAGAGAAATAAAGAGATAGAGAGAAAGAGAAAGGGAGAGAGAGAGAGTGGGTGAGTGAGGGAGAGAGAGATAGCTCAACTGTTACTCAAAATCTGAAGAGTACATCATCGCGTACATGAACCACTGCGTCACAAGTTCTCATGCATGATGAAGTGTAGTACCTCTCTCTCAACGATCAAGCTTTAGGAGCTTGTACCATGACTTCAGGCACATGAGTGCCCGCAAAAGTATGGTTTCCAAGGTTGTGCCGCCTATCACCGATGACGTTCTTGCTTTGGCTGAAAACGCGCTCGCACGGCGCGCTAGATGTTGGCACCGCAAACACGTCTGCAGCACAAGCACCCAAGCCTGGGCACCTCCCAGACTCAATCCTCCAAAAGGTCGTCAGCGTACCCCGCACCACATCGTGTCGAGTGCGGTCTACCTGATAGGTGTCAACCTCACTCTCGGCTGGAGTAGGCGAGTGGCGAGCATCGCTGTCGGCGTACTCGTCGTGCAATCCTGCCAACACTGTCTGCCGCAAAGATCTGCTGCCTGATGATGCTGTCCCACTGCCTACTGCTGACCTGCTGCCTGCTGCTGTAGTGGTGTCTGAGGACGAGAGGGTCGCAAGGGATGTGGCTGAGACCGTTGAGGCTACTGCCGCACCTCTGCTGCCACCTGCACCTGATACAGCGGTGGAGGCCGCTGACTCCTGCTGACCAGCAACATCTGCCGCATGGGCTGCCTGCAGGTATGGCGCCACCACACCGTCAAATCTCCGCCGGCTCTCCTACAGTGTAGCAAAACCCACGCCCTTCTGCCTTGCAAAATGTGCAAGGCCGCGTCCTGGATCCAGCATTGTGGCTGTCCAGCATACGTCGGTCATGTAGTCAGAGCTGTAGGTGGAGAGGATGTTGTCTGCTGCTGTGATGCCTGCTGCAAGTGCTGCTGGCGTGTTGACGGATGCCTGCTCTGTGGTGAGATGGTCACACAAGAGGTGGTAGCGTGGTAACACCGAGTGCAGAGTGGGCCGAACCTCGCTCTCCATACGAATAGAGACGGTGTTGAAGGGCTGCAACACTCTGATGAGCGCCTCCATCAACACCTCCTCTGCCGCATCGAGCTCGAAGGGTCGTCACACAGCTGCCGTCCAACCCCTCATCCAATCCTGCCGTGTCGCACGTGTCTCCACAAACGCCTCCAACATCGCCAGGGTGCTGCCCCACCTCGTACGCACATCCTCCACCAACCGCTCTGCCTGATCTAACCTCAACTCTCGGCATCGCTCTCGTAGCGACGACGAGTTAGGCAAGGTCTGTACCACCTTGCGCACCCTTCCAATCATCTCCTCCACCGCTGCATCCGCCGTCAACAATGCCTGTACAGCTAGGTTGACGACGTAGCAAAAACACTAAAAAAAACCACTGTGGGTCGAAGGTGTCTGGGTAGAGTTCCACCAACTCGTCGGCCATCTTCTTGTAGTTGGAGGCGTGCTCGAAGGTGATGGCATAAACCTTCCCCTCCAGCTCCTACTCCTCAAACAAAACCCAGTGCAGCGCCTAGGCAAGATACTTGCCTGTGTGCCGCTTTGGCACAGGAATGAAGTCCAACACCACCGTCATGTTCTGCCACTCCACGCTTAACCAATGCGCTGTGATCCCCATGTATGCACGACCGTTCTGCCTCGTCCATATGTCAACAGACGTGGCAATACGGCCGATGGCTGCATCTAAGAGCTCCTTCATCAATGCCTTGTACAATCCCCAGTCACCATGGATGGCAGCAGCGAAAGCCTTCCTGTTGGGGAGGGTTGCCTTAGGGTTCAGTTCCACCACAATGACACGAAACTCATCTGCTTCAATGAGGCAGAAGGAAAGTTTGTGGATGACCCAAAGGCACCTCAACTTCCTTTCAAACTTATCCTGACAGAACACCAGATCTCATGTCATGATGACACGGTCTATGGGAGTACTGGTGGGATGAATGACCTCTGTACCTGTGAACTTCCCCCACCCCTCTGGCGCGACCCTGATGAAGACCGTACGGAAGTGGTTGTTCTGCACGTCGCTTGCCAAGTTGCTCGTTCTGCTATTCCTCATCTTCACCCATACTGTACATATGGCACACAACTCCTCCGCCGCGATACGATCCAACTAGTTCTTCTGCAGAAAGAGCTCCCTCCATGGTATTTTGCCTGTCGCCTCCTTCCTCTCCAACATCTTCCTGATTGTCTCCTCCAACCTCCCTTTATCCCATCCTTCTGCCCACTTGATCTTCACATCCTTCCCCGGCGCAATCACCGTGCCTGCTGTGCGTTCGTGCTCTGCCACTGCTGCCGCTGCTACTGTAGCAGACGCAGTTGGCCTGACAGGTGGTCGGAACTCAGGTTCATACATTGTCCCCGCCCTCCGTGCCTCCGCATCCATTGCCTTGCGTGCAAGCTTGGCGCTTGGCAACGGCCTTTCTACACTTGCTGCACCTGCATCCTCCTCAGCCCCCCCTCCTGCTGCGTCCCCAGCCACCCACACCGGATCATCGTCATCATCATCATCATCATCGTGCACCACATGTGATGGCCCTGCCTCGTCTATCTTCCTCTTTCTCTTGCGATCTGCTGCTACTGTAGCCTCTGCCTGCCCACGTCCACGCCCACGCCCTCAACCACGCCCACTCCCACGTCCACTCTCTGCACCCCCTCTCCCTCTGCCCCCAGACACCATGGATGTCCCTGCCCTAAGCACCAACCCACCTCCATCTCGGACACTACGTGTGCCAACCCCCTTTTGCCGCAGGTGTACAACCCAAGGCCCTGTGGCCAGGATGTCCACGGCAGCAGGCAAGTCCACGTTCCTCGTCCGTGGTGCATCCAACCCCATCACCTGGTACAAGTCCCGCCGCACTGCCGAGTCCTCCAGCACCCTGTCGTACCAACAGTTCCAATGCAGCATCTCAAGCTCATCCGTCCAGAAGAAGGCGAGCTGTGTCCCAGCTGCTTCCTTCACCTTCAGCCACCACTTCCCCGCTACCCACTCCGGCAAAGCTGAGGGATCTATTGTACAAGGGCCCAACGTGATGATGAGTGAGCTGTTGATGAATTGTGACATAACAGCCGGATCACTCGCGACCCGACCATCGTACTCTGGATCAAAGTCAGGATCAGACTCCTCCCCCTTATCCGACGCGCCACCATCCCTCCCACCATCCTTCTCTCCTCCCACATAGTCGTCTAGACCCTCCCAATCCTCCACCTGGAAAAACATCGGCTTCATCCCTTCTGCCTAATCGGTCAACATAGCCTCTGCCTCGGCTAGTTGTCGAGCTACCCGCTCTGACCGTCACACACTGTCATCCATTGCTGCTCCTACACCTGCTGTTACTATTGCTGTACCTGCTGCTGCTGTCGCTGCTGTAGTTGCTGCTACTACTACTGTACCTGCTGTGGTTGCTGCTGCTGTTCCTGTTGTCGCTCCTGCATCTACCGTTGTTGCTGCTGTCCCTACTGTCCCTGCTGTAGCTGCTGCTACTGCTGCCGCTGTCCCTGCTGTCCCTGCTGATCCTGCCAAAGAGGAGCCGAAGTCATTCGTGGTGGAAGTGTGGATCGTCCACCTCCACCCCTCCCCCATCTCCCGCCACTGCCTGCTCCTCTCCCTCCACGCCTACCTCCAGCTCCCCTGCCAGCAGCTGCAGATGCTGCAGACGTTGCCGCTGGCCGCCCAACCTGTATACGTTGCTGCTGGTAGTAGTTCTCCATAAACCTGCGTGTCTCAATCCTGGCCTGGATGTCGGGGTCAATGTCAGCATCGTTAATGTCCACATCCTCTGGCCCAAAAGCGCCAGGTGGCAGAGGCAAGCAGGCAGGTGTCATCCTTTGCTATCCTGCACCACTCCAGACTCTCTCACCACACCCTTGCGCCTCCCCCACCACGCCCACCTCTGTATCCGCTTGCACCCTCATCCGCCTCACCTTCCTCTCCACCATCCCCTTCATCATCCCCTTCATCATCCTCCTCCGCCCACCAAGGTCTTGCATCGCCACCTCCTTCCTTGCCATCATCGGCTCCGCCACCTGCTCCACCACCAGCACCATTGCCACCTGCACCTCCTCCACCACTACTACCTGCTGCCCCGCCTCCTCCACCTGCACCACCGCTGCCACCTACACCGCTGCTGCCACCTACACCACCGCTGCCACCTGCACCACCGCTGCCACCTGTACCACCGTTGCCACCTGCACCACAGTTGCTACCTGCTGTACCACCACCACCACCACTGCCACCTGCACCGCCGCTGCCACCTACACCACCACTGCCTGCAGAGGATCCGCTGCCACCTCCTGCAGCAACAACCACCCAGGGCGGCAAAGGGACCGCCTCCCCAACGCCTTGTGCCACCAAAATACAATCCTCTGAAAGCGCCAAGTCCGCTGCAGAAAGTAGAAGGCCAATGGGCCGTCCAGAAGGAGAGTACACAGTACGATTGCGCACGATCGAGATGGAAGACGTCGGTGCAGATGCGGCAAAGCGGGGTGCCACTACCGTCGATGGAAGGGCAGGCCACTCCACTGACAATGAGGACGAGGAGGGGGATGAGCGGCGTGCGCCCTTAGGTGGGGGAGATGCATGGCGCTCGGGGATGGACGGCGGCATGCACTGTGCAGCTGCAGCCTCCACCATAGGTGTAGCTAGCATGTCGTAGACGTTTGTCGTGGGGAGAGGTGGGGTCCACTCACGTCGTGGGGGCCGTGCGTCCTTAGATTTGGACCACCCCAGTTCAATGACGGTACGTGGAGGACTATGGGTGGGGGTGGAGGTAGAAGACACATGGGTGAAGGTGGAGGTAGGTGGTGTGGTGGCCACCACCTTTGCCTTGGGGTGGTGCTCCTTGCACACCCTTGTAGATCGCCGTCCCTTGACGGCGTTGGCCACCCATGGGTAGAGCATGAGAGGGCTTGGTGTAGGCCTTGGACGACGAGGGGAGGACATCGTTGCAGAGTTAGCGCAAAAATTGCTTTGAGAAGTGAAGTTGTGTTGTGGAATGGCAAGAAATGAGCCTTCTAGGTCATAATGAAGAAAAAAAATCAGCAGGCAGCCCAGGCGCGCGCGCCTCGGCTGCCCTAATTAAAAAAAAATTAAAGTCGATATCGTTGATATAATCGATATCGTCGATATCGGCAATATCGACCCTCCGACCCCCCCTCCACCCGAGCAGTTCGAGTGGAGGGGGGTCCGGGACCCCCCCTAGGGGCTCGATATCGATATCGTATCGATATCGAGCTCGATATCGATATCGATATCAATATCGATATCGAAGTTCGATATCGATATAAATATCGACTCGAGACAATATTTTTGCCCACCCTAGGCTACATAGTGAGAACAGGGATAGTACGGCGGTAAACAAAATGTAGCCACTTTCCATGCTCTTCGTACGTCCATCAAGGTACATCTTTGTAAAGGTCCATACAATGACGAATGTTGATGCGGCATACTATAGCATAACCTAAGGAAAACTGTTAAGTGGATAGGCATAGTAATATTCATCCATGGTAAGGTCATGCGTGTCTCCCTGAATGATGATATCTCCATTGGAAATAGGGCCATCCACCTTAGTTTTAAGTCAACAAGAGCAAGTTCCATGAAAATACCAAATGCCTGGTTCAATTGTCAACGGGACTTTGTCATTGTAAAGATCAAGTGGTAAATTGTATAAAATGCAAGGACCAGATTGATCCAACGCTTTGATTGAGAGATATGATTTTTTAACTTTTTGGGGTCACTGACGACCGTTGTGTGGGTGACAATGGGCGATGGGTCCATGCCTTAGCTTGGGAAAACAAAAAAAACACGTTCAGCATCAAGACCTCATAGGAAAAACATCCAAAAAGGTCCTTGGTCATAGTTTTACCTTATCAGAGTGTACTTGCAAGGATAAAAATACCTCTTCTTAATTTTTACATGAAGTGAGATCCTTGTGTACTAGCTTTGAAAACATGGCTATTCTCCATGGGATTGTAGGTTATGTGACCACTGGGAGTGAACCATGAGAGCATTCACTAGCTCTCTAGGTTGTATGTGAGTCGCTAGCATGATTCATAGGCTGATTTCCTCTCTTGTGTGAGATTGTGGACTCTTATGCATGAGCCTTAGTGTCCATGGCTAAGTGGTGTGGCTTGTGAGAGGCCAGACTTGCCCAAGCTCTAGCTCTGTACGCACTCTATTGTTTTAAGTGAGTAAATAACCATTCTTCAATACAACTAATATGCTTTGAGTCCAATATGCTCGCTACTCCAAGACTCGATCTTTCCTCCAAATCCAACATTTGGTATGGGAGCCAGAATCTCCTAGTTTCACCAAGGGCTGGCCATCACTTTGAGAGTGACTTGTCAGGATCCAATCTTCACTAGATTAGACATTAAACCACAAGATCTCCAACTTAGCAAGATAATACTTTCAACAAGTCTAAGTGTTGCAAAAGGAGCCATCCAACTCAGTTTCAGGTCCATAAGAGCAAGTTGTAGGAAACTAACAGATGCTTAGTCCGATCGTTGATCCGATTTCACCATTAAAAAGGTCAGTTGGAGAATTGTCTACGGTCCAAGTTTCAAGACAATCCAACATTCGGATTAAGAGATATGAATTTTTGAAGTTTCTGGGGTCATGGACCGCCGCTGTCTGGGTGACCATGGGCGATAGCTCCATGCCTTAGCCTGAAAAAAGAAAAAGGGCAAGAGGTCCACAGTCAAGACCTCATGGGAGAAACATCTGAAAAGGTCTTTGATTCTTGGATTGCCTTCTCAAAGTGTGCTGATTACGAAAAAGGTACCTCTCCTTACTTTTTACATCATGTAAAATCCTTGTGTGCTAGCCATGGACACATGGCGATTCTCCATGAGATTGTGGGTTATGTGACCATTAGGAGTGTGTCATGAGAGAAGTTTCTAGCTCTCTAGGTCGTGTGTGAATGGTCAGCCTGATTACTAGGCTGATTTCCTCTCTTGTGTGAGATTATGGACTATACTGTGAGCCTTAGCCTCCATAGCTAAGTGGTGTGGCTTGTGAAAGGGCTGACTTGCCCAAGCTCTAGCTTTATATGTACCCCATCAGTTTGAGTGATTAAACAACCATTCTTCAGCACAACTAATGCCCTTTTAGTCCCACATGCTCACTGCTCCAAGGCTCCCTCTCTCCTCCTGTTCCAATATTTGGTAGCAAAGGCAAGTTCTAATACACAGATAGCACAGGCCATCACTTTGAAAGTGAAAGGTGAGGGTCAAACCTTGACCAACTTTGACTTTGAATTACCAGATCTTCACCTTCGCAAGACCAGATTTCCAATGAGCCCAAGATTGCGAAGATCCACTGGTTGTATTGAGAGTTATGCTCATAACGAGGTCGGCTAGGGCTACACTCTTCTCTATGAGTAAGACTGTCGCCTTGTGATGACCATGACTCTCTTGTTTATTTGTCAAATTTAAAACGTAGCACATGCGAATTTTAGTATATTTTCTATGCTTTCCATTTGTGTAAACATTTATGCATTCCATTGATTTGTTTGAGAACAACATTGTTTACAAGCAGGCTGGTCTGTGTTGGAGTAGGAGTAGAAGCATACCCTGTTTTCAAGAGGCCATATCTTTCAAAATCCTCTGTTGATGACCCTGTTTTATGGGTCGATCCGAAAGTTTTTTAGCCGAATTTTCCAGTGGTGAGTTCGGGTTTTTCCAAATTCCCAGTCTGGTGGCATCTACAGTCCATTTTCTGTCAGACAAATTTCTGGCAGAAGAAGCATCAGAAGTAGGGGTAGTGCGGCCACTCAAGGGCCGCGTTGAACATCACCAAGAATCAAAATGGTAGGAGTAGGCATTCTGACAGCGGCCAACCTTTGGAGAGGCTGGAGGGACGGGCCGACTTCATGTTTTGGAAGATCCATACCCGCGTTCTTTTGGAGGAGAGAGGCTTGTGGGAGGTGGTGAGCGACGACGAGCGTGCTCTACCTCCACAGGCAAAAGGCATCACCGCAACACAGGTAGTGGCGTAGAAAACGCCACAGACAGGTGTAACATATGCAAGTTCATCTACAACTGCAAAAGCGCTATATGAGGAGTGGAAGAAAAAGGATAGACAGGCCTACAGGCTGCTTGTCAACACCATCTGTAACTTGCATCTCCAGCACGTGAGTGACAAAGCTACTGCAAAAGAGGGGTGGGACGTATTGTGCAAGAAGTATCAGAGAATGGATCCTGTATTTCTCATGCTTTTGGAGGAGAAGATGATGGCAATGAAAATGCAGGGTGGTGAAGAGATGGAGTCGTACATTGACAGGGCAAAGGAGCTGGTGAAGTAGTTGAGAGCGACAGGCAACCCTGTGGAAGAGATGTTGACCTGATATACTCCTTGTCCATCGCTTACATTTGGACAGGCACAGGACGGACTAGGCATGCACTGCTGCTTTGGAGTAAGTCTCCTAAGTCTGGTCTGGATAGACAAGGCATGCACTGCTCCTTTGGAGCAAGTCCCTAAGTCTGGTCCAGATAGACAAGGAATGCACTGCTCCTTTAGAGAAAGTCCCCTTGGTCTAAACAGGATATTATCGCCAGCAAACACAAGTCCTTATGGCTTAGACATTCCAGAATTAGTCTCTGGAGCGAGAGGTCATTGGGTCAAATCCCACCCCGGTGACTAATTTTCTTTCTGACCAAAAGGGGGATAGGAAGGTTCGAAGAGACATCTTAGAACATTCCAAGGTCCTTCCGGGTGGCTTGCGCACTTGGCGGTCACAGTGAGCTCCATGTAGGCAAGGGGGATGACGCAATCCAGATTGCCCCCAAAGTGGCTCCTCCAAGGAGCCACTGCACGCCTAGGCTAGAGGCTGGTTGTAGGACTATAAGAACTTGTCAGTTGCCTCTCATTGAGTACAGTTCTTACCTTTGAGACTCCTCACAAAGTTGTCCACCAGAGGCAGACACTAAAGAAGCATTGGTTGGTCTAAGCCCCAGGAGTTAGCTCCTCGCGCAAAAGTGACCAGGTGCTAAGGACATAGTACAAGGAAGTAATTCCTATGAAGTGCTCAGTGTGGAACCTTGGCTCTGAGGGTGATGTCACCTCTTGGTTGGAATACCAAGAGCGGTCGGCAGGAACCATTGTGTCAAAACCCATTTTCTAGACCGTCGCCTCAAGCAGGTTGACAAAGGGTTATGGGCCCACACAGACTAGTTGTGAGGCACGATTCTGCGTACTCTCTCGCCCTCTTTGTCTTGCAGCGCGCATCAGCTCCATTTGCTCCATCTGCTCCATGAGCTCCAACAGCGGGTGCTGGCACTTAGCAACCAAGGGCCAAGGATAAGCTCTGCCCTTGAAGGTATGACCCTTGGACCCTAACCAGTATAAGCTCTGCCTTTGGAGGCACGACCCTCGGTTCGCTAGTGTACGTTCTTCTCTATTTGCAGATGATCAACGGCTAAAGGGTAAGCAACGGATCTGCACCTTCTAAACCGGCAGTAGACAACAGCCTACATCAGCCTACATCAGCCTCAACAAAGCAGAGAAATAGAGAAGTAGATAAGTAGTATGACGACTCCCACGACACTCACTTTTGAGTAGGTCAACGGTGGGATGTAAAAGTTCACATGGAGAGGTTTTCCATTATGGAAATGGCAATTTCAGATTGTCATGAGGATGCGTGGCTACTTGAAGATGTTCATTGGAGAAGAGGTTGAACCTTTAAAAATAGATGTTGGATATGAATCGTGGAGTGTCACAAGCTTATGAGAAGCTTGCACGTGTACACCAATCAACGACTCTTGTAAGTCAACTCTTCATCCTTCAAAAGCTGATTTCGATGAGGATGAGCAAGGGAGAGTCGATTCCAGACTTCCTACTGCAGTTTGAAGGACTGCTGCAACAAGTGACCCAAATACACTGGGAAATCGACACTAACATGCAGGCCATGATCCTCCTCGTGGCGCTACCTGAAAGCTGGGGACCTCTCATTATCGTTTTTGGCGGTTGGAAGGAGGAGGATTTGACGTATGAGGTAGTGTCCAAGTACGTGCACAACGAGGCCATGCGTCGCAACAGTAGTGAGGCTAACATTTCAGCCTATGCTGCACAGTATGGTGGTCGTGGCAACAAGTCCTCTTTTGGTCACAGCAGCAGCGGAAGCGGTGGTGGTGGAGGAAAAGGCAATGGTGGTGGTGGAAAGGGTTCAAAGCGTCCTGGAAAGTGCCATAACTTTGGCAAGCCTAGGCATTGGACACGGGGGTGCATGGCTCACAAGAAGGAAGATTGAGATCATGGTGGTAGATATGATGGTAAAGGAAAGGGTAAGAAAGAGTTGACGAATATGATGGCTGAGGACGTGGCGGCAACCAAGGGAGCGGCATTGCTCAAGCATGGAGCATACGGGCTTGACTCTGGCACGAACCACCACTCTTCAAGGAAGAAGGATGGGTTCATCTCCATTGGAGACACTGAATGTTGCTACAGGTGAGCAAATGGCAGCTTTGTCCATGCACAAGGCGAGGGAGATAAGTTGATCAGCATCAACGTAAACAGTGTTGAAAAAGACTTGAAGCTGGAGAACGTAGTCTACATGCCGTCTTTTTGCGGCGAACCTCCTGTCGGTGTCCAAAATCACGGACCACGACATGACTGTCGCCTTCACAGAGGAGGAGGCCGCGATTGTCAAGCACAAGGACATTAAGATCTCATATTCCACAGAGAGTCTTCTCGCCCAGGTCCCAACACTTGATGGGCTCTGTGTGTTGCAGACAAAATCCCTCGAGAGTACAAATGAGGGATATGCAGCGTTTGAAGAGCCCAAGTCTCCAAAGCCTGATGTAGCACCACAGGCTGTCACCATGGCAGCCAACTCAACCAATAACACAGATACTAAGCTATGGCACAGGCGGTTTGGCCATGTGGCTGACAACACACTGCAAGCTATGCATCAGTACGAAGTGGTTTATGGAATGGAGGGATGCAAGGCCAAGGATGAGGGAAAGTGTAAGAAGCTGTGTGAGCCATGCCTTCAAGGCAAGGCAAAGAGAAAACCCTTTGAGCGTAATGGGCAACGTGCGACAGAAATCTTGGGCCTGATTCACTTTGATGTGTGCAGACCATTCCACACACCTTCGAACACAGGTAGCAAGTGTTTCTTGACCTTCATCGATGATCAGAGTTGCAATATGTGGATCTACTTTCTCAAGACAAAGGGAGAGGTCAAGGAGAAGTTGCAAGAGTTTGTCGCCATGGTAGAGCGGTAGACAAGCAAGAAGGTCAAGGCACTGCGTACGGACAACGGTGGTGAGTATGAGAGGTGCAAAGGCTAGTTGAGCCAACACAATATCAAGCACCAAACCATTACGCCTTACACCTCTCTGAGTAATGGCGTTGCCAAAAGGATGAACCAGACTATCCTCGGCATGACACAAAGCATGCTCTTTGACGCCAAACTCCCACCTCACTTCTTTGTTGAAGCTGCAAGAACTGCTTGCTACCTTGTGAATCTCACTCCGGCAGCCGCGCTTGGAAGACGTGGTAAGAAGCAGCAAGAGAAGCAACTCAGGAAGCCATAGGAGGCTTGGTCAGGGAAGAAGCCAGACGCCTCACACATGAGGGTCTTTGGCTTTTACTACCTAGGCAAAGATCCAAGCAGGAGAAGGAAGTGGCAAGCTGGATACACGTGTTGGCAAAGTGTGTAATGGTCAGATACGACACTCCACACAAGGCGTACAGACTGTGGGATCAAGCGGCTAGAAAGCTCATTAGGAGCCGAGATGTCGAGTTTGAAGAAAGGACCCTTGGCAAGGGAGAGTCGCTCGATCCTGTCCACGCTCCCAAATCAGGAGAGTGCATTGTGTTGCTTGAGTCAGGTGATCAGGCACCTGAGAACTAGCAGATGGTGCCAATGAAGGATGGTACTGCAGGGAGAGTGGCTGTGCACGATGACACAGCGACGGACTCTGACAGTGACTCTGAGTTGTCCGAGGCCTTTGAGTCAAACTCTGAGGCCGGTGGCTATTCCTCAAATAACGGATCACTATCAGTGCAGGAGCAATGATCAACTAAGTCTTGAAGCACCACTAGCAACACTCCAGTGTAGTACGCGCCAGAAGAAGTCTCCGCCCAAGTATGATACTGAGAGTACGGAATGGACCGGATTCAGCGTGTCATGCTTGGCTCAGGGAGAGCCTATGGCCGTAACAGAAGCTATGAACATGCCAGATGCAACCAAGTGGAAGGAGGCAGTGGATAGTGAACTCGCATCCATTGAAGAGAACGGAACATGGGTTCTGGTAGACAGGCTCCCAAATGCGCACGTGGTGGGATCAAAGTGGGTTGTCTCGAAAAACGTTCAAGCAGGATGATACTATCGACAAGTAAAAGGTAAGAGTTGTGGCAAAGGGGTTTTCCCAGCGTGCAGGCTAAGAGTACGAGGAGACCTTCGCGCCTGTCGTCACCTCTATCAAATCCATGTAAGGTATCACTATTGCAAAAGATCTGGAGGTTCACCAGATGGATGTCAAGACATCTTTCTTCCACGGGAATCTAGACAACGAAGTGCTAATGGAAGTGCCCGAGGGAGTGAAAGCTCCAGAGGACAAGGTTTGCAAACTAGTCAAAGCACTCTACAGGCTGAAACAGGTCCCAAGGATGTGGTACAAGGAGATGGACGGCTTCATGGCCTGGCTCACCTTCACGCATTGCCAGATCGACCCTTGTGTCTATGTCCGAAGGATGAACAAGGCTTGATGCTGGTTGCACTGTACGTGGATGACCTGATCATCTGCTCATCATCAGTTGAGCTGTTGAACAAGCTGAAGACAGATCTCAGTAACAGGTTCAAGATGAAAGACATGGGTCTGCTTGAGTTCTACCTTGGGATAGCTGTGCACAACTTTGGCACAACTGCAGCGATCTCTTTGGTCACGGTCAGTGACATATGCCTAGTTTGGTTGTTAAGTGTGCATAGTACCCACACCCTGCCACTATCGAGCAGTAGGTACCATCGAGCTGAACCAGACCAAGTAAATCATGGAGGTCCTCAAGCACTATAACATGGAGGACTGCAAGCCCATCAACACACCCATGACAACAGACATCAAGCTCTCCTCCATGAGTCCCAGCACGGAAACAGAATGGCATGAGATGGAGAACATTCCCTACCTGTATGATGTTGGTAGCCTCATGTACGACATGGTGGGAATATGCCCTGACATTTGCTACGCTGTAGGACAAGTGAGCACGTTTGAAGCCAATCCAGGGCCACAACACTGACAAGTAGTTAAGCACATCATGTGTAATCTCTATAGAAGACACGACACATGGGACTCCAGTTTGGAGGCCAAGAGGGATCTGATCCGCTACGGCTGGTGTGCTACACAGAAGCCGACTGGGGAGGAAGAATCAATGACAAAAAATCCACCTCGGACTTTGTGTACCTCCTGAACAGTGGTGCAGTCTCCTGGGCAAGCAGAAAGCAAGACTGTATCTCCCTCTCTATCGTTGAGGCTGAGTACATCGCTCTGTCAGAAGCATGCAGGGAGACACAATGGCTACGCAGTTTGCTTGGCGAGATGAAAGTGCCACAAATGGAAGCAATAGAGGTCCGCATCGACAATAAGAGTGCCATGAAAATGGCATAAAATGATGTCATCTCCCGGCGCACGAAGCACATCGACATCAGGTACCACTACTCACGCGACCTGGTCACAAAGGAGATCTTGGACCTGGAATACGTGGAGACCAATAAGATGCTCGCAGATTGTATGATAAAGGCGCTTGACAGTGAATTGCACTCTGCAGGTACTCGAGGCATCGGTATGGTCACCGTAGCGGACGAAGACTGAGGCCAAGACTATTGGAGAGAAGAGAGATCTCACACCTAATGGACAGAGGAGCAAGAGAGAGCTTTTTGACCTGATATGCTCCTTGTCCATCACTGAAATTTGACAGGCATAGGACGGACTAAGCATGCACTACTCCTTTGGAGTACGTCCCCTAAATCTGGTCCAGATAGACAAGGCATGCACTGCTCCTTTGGAGCAAGTCCCCTAAGTCTGGTCTAAAAAGACAAGGCATGCACTAATCCTTTGGAGCAAGTCCCCTTGGTCTAAACTGGATAGTAAAGCCAGCAAACACTACCTAGGACACAATCCAGATTGCCCTTAAAGTGGCTCCTCCAAGGTGCCACTGCGCGCCTGGGCTAGAGGGTGACTCTAGGACTATAAGAACCTGTCAGTTGCCTGTCATTGAGTATAGCTCTTACCTTTGAGACTCCTCACAGAGTTGTCCACCAGAGGCAGACACTAAAGAAGTATTGGTTGATCTCATCCCTAGGAGTTAGCTCCTCACACGAAAGTGACCAGGTCCTAAGGACACAATGAAAGGAAGTGATTCCTATGAACTGCTGAGTGTGGAACCTTGGCTTAGAGGGTGATATCACCTCTTGGTTACAATACCAAGAGTGGTCGGCAGGAACCATTGTGTCGGAATCTGTTTTGTAGACCGTCGCCTCAAGCGGGTTGACAAAGGGTTATGGACCCACACTGACTAGTTGTAAGATACGCTTCTGCGCACTCTCTCGCCCTCTCAGTCTCATAGCGTGCATTAGCTCCATGAGCTCCATCTGCTCCATTTGCTCCATTAGCTCCACCAGCGGGTACTGGCACTTAGTGAACAAGGGCCAAGGATAAACTCTGCCCTTAGAGGTACGACCCTTGGATTCTAACCAAGGTAAGCTCTACCCTTGGAGGCACGACCCTGTGTTTGCTAGTATACGTTCTTTTCTATTTCTAGGTGATCAACGGCTAAGGGATAAGCAACAGATATGCACCACCTAAATCGGTAGCAGACAACAACCTATATCAGCCTACATTGGCCTCAACGAAGTAGAGAAGCAGAGAAGCAGAGAAGTAGAGAAGTAGTATGCCAGCACCCGTGATGCTCATTCTTGAGCAGGTCAACAGTGGGATGTCAAAGTTCATAGGGACAGGTTTTCCCTTGTGGAAATGACAATTTGAGATTGTCACAAGGGTGTGTTGCTATTTAAAGATGTTCCTTGGAGAAGAGGTTGAACCTCCAAAAAGAGATACTAGGTATGAAGCGTGGAGTGTCAAAAACGACATGGCGCTTGTGATTCTTGTGACATCATTGCATGAGTCACAACATGTTCACCTCCAAGGTATCACACATGCATCAAAGGCTTATGAGAAGATTTCACGTGTACACCAATCAACGGCTCTTGCAAATCGCCTCTTCATCCTTCAAAAGCTGATTTCGATGAGGGTGAGCGAGGAAGAATCAATTCCGGACTTCTTATTGTATTTTGAAGGACTGCTGTAGCAAGTGACCTAAATGAACTGGGAAATCGACACTAACATGGAGGCCATGATCCTCCTCCTGAAAGTTGGGGACCTCTGATCACCGTCTTTGGCGGTTGGAAAGAGGAGGATTTGACGTTTGAGGCAGTGTCTGAGTACGTGCACAATGAGGCCATGCGTCGCAGCGGTAGTGAGGCTAACATTTCAGCCTATGCTGCACAGTATGGTGGTCGTCGCAACAACTCTTCTGGTTAGAGTAGCAGCGGAAGCGGTGGCGGTAGAGGAAAAAGTAATGGTAGTGGTGGGAAGGATTCAAAGCGTCCTGGGAAGTGCCATATTTGTGGCAAGCCTGGGTATTGGACTCGGGAGCGCAGGGCTCCCAAGAAGGAAGACGGAGATCATGGTGGTAAATGTGAGGGAAAAGGAAACGGTAAGGAGTTGACAAATATGATGG
Organism: Penium margaritaceum; assembly: GCA_023375785.1. Lineage (NCBI taxonomy): Eukaryota > Viridiplantae > Streptophyta > Zygnematophyceae > Desmidiales > Peniaceae > Penium > Penium margaritaceum. Next base: position 96,913 of record SZWC01000774.1, on the reverse strand, counting down.
CTGAGAGTGTGCTGGCAACCAAGGGAGCAGCACTGCTCAAGCGTGGAGCCTACGGGCTTGACGGTGGCACGAACCACCACTCTTCAAGGGAGAAGGATGGGTTCATCTCCATTTGGGACACTGAACGTCGCTTCAGGTGTGTGAATGGAAACCTTGTCCATGCGCAAGACGAGGGAGATAAGTTGATCAGCATCAACGTGAACGAGACTAAAAAACACTTGAAGCTCAAAAACGTTGTCTACATGCCGTCTTTTGTGGAAAACCTCCTGTCGGTGTCCAAAATCATGGACCACGACATGACGGTCACCTACACGGAGGAGGAGGCCGTGATTGTCAAGAACAAGGCCATAAAGATCTCCTCTCCCAAGGAGTCTTGTCACACAGGTCCCAAGAGTTAATGTGCTCTATGTGCTGCAGACCAAGCCCCTTGAGTGTACAAATGAGGGATATGCAGCGGTTGAAGAGTCCAAGTCTCCAAAGCATGATGTAGCACCACAGGCTGTCACCATGGCAGCCAACTCCACCAACGACACAGATGCTAAGCTATGGCATAAGCAGTTTGGCCATGTGGCTGACAACACACTGCAAGCTATGTAGCAGCACAAAGTGGTTCATGGGATGGAGGGATGCAAAACCAAGAATGAGGGAAAGTACAAGAATCTGTGTGCGCCATGCATCCAAGGCAATGAAAAGAGAAAGCGCTTTGAGCGTAATAGACAACGTGCGGCAATCTTGGACCTGATTCACTCTGATGTGTATGGAGAATTCTGTATTCCCTCAAACAGAGGCAGCAAGTATTTCTTGACCTTCATTGATGACCACAGTTGTAAGATGTGGATCTACTTCCTCAAGACAAAGGAAGAAGTCAAGGAGAAGCTGGAAGAGTATGTCCCGATGGTAGAGTGGTAGACAAGCAAGAAGGTCAAGGGACTACGCACGAACAACGGTGGTGAGTACGAGGCGTGCAAAGGCTGGTTGAGCCAACACAACATCAACCACCAGACCACCACGCCTTACACCCCCAAAGTAATAGCATTACCGAGCGGATGAACCAGACTATCCTCGGCATGACACAAAGCATGCTCTTCGATGCCAAACTCCCACCTTGCTTCTAGGCTGAAGCTACAAGAACTGCTTTCTACTGTGTAAATCCCACTCTGGTAGCCACGCTTGGAAGGCAAGGTAAGAAGTAGCAAGAGAAGGAGCTCAGGACTCCACAAGAGGCTTGGTCAGGGAAGAAGCCAAACGCCTCACACTTGAGGATCTTTGGTTGTACTGCCTGGGCAAAGATCCAAGCAAGAAAAGGAAATGGCAAGCTGGATGCACGCGCTCGCAAGTACGATGCTGAGAGTGCGGAATGGACCGGACTCAGTTAGTCATGCTTGGCTCAGGGAGAACCTGTGACCGTAACAGAGGCTATGATCATGGCAGATACGGCCAAGTGGAAGGACGCACTGGATAGGGAACTCGCATCCATTGAAGAGAACGAAACATGGGTCTTGGAGGACAGGCCCCCAAATGCGCATGTGGTGGGGTTAAAGTGGGTACTCCGGAAAAAGTTCAAGTAGGATAGTAGTATCCACAAGTACAAGGCAAGAGTTGTGGCGAAGGGATTTTCCCAACGTGTAGGCTCAGAGTAGAAGGAGATCTTTGCGCCTGTCATCACCTTTGCCTCAATCAGATCCATGTTGGGCATCGCTACTACAAAAGATCACGAGCTCTACCAGATGGATGTCAAGACAACGTTTCTCTATGGGAAGCTAGACAAAGAAGTGCTGATGGAAGTGCCCGAGGGAGTGAAAGCTCCAGAGGGAAGGGTTTGCAAACTGGCCAAAGCACTCTACAGGCTGGAACAGGCCACAAGGATGTGGTACACAGAGATGGACGACTTCATGGCCGGGTTCACCTTCACGCACTGTCGGAACGATCCTAGTGTCTATGTGCTGGAGGATGAGCAAGGCTTGAAGCTTGTTGCACTGTACGTGGATGACCTGATCATGTGCTTGTCGTCAATCGAGTTGTTAAACAAGGTGAAGACAGATCTCAGTACCCAACTGCTTGGAGATTTTGATATAAAATATTATTGCCATAGTTGAACTTCATCGATTTTGACTTGCACATCGAATTTAAAAGACCATGAAAATAATTTTAAAACTCATATATCGAATTCAAGAGACCAACTGTGAAATGTACTCTCAGCATCTCGGGGTTCTTGCTCTGCCTTGTTTGGTGTTTGTAGTACCTACACACAACGAGAAAAGTAGCTATCGAAGAAAAACAATGAGTTCAAGTTTCGATTTTTGTGTTTTTGGATTGTGAAACATGTAAATGAGCATAAAAAGCATTGTTTAGCATGTGACAGTATCTATCGCACCGGACTGCGAAGATTGTGGAGGTCGGCGTGCACTTGACCGCAGAGATTCTGGCCAGAATCTGTGCGGTCCAGTGCGCGCTCATGCCATTGGCCAGCATTCTGACATGCCGTAGCAGGGTTTGGCCACTGTCACGAGGTCGAAGCGCTGGCCAACTGAATGACAACGTCGACATCACAGTTCATTAGAAATACGAACTAGTCCTGACGTCAAAATTAAAGGACAACCGAGCTACTACTGGTCGAATTTAACGGAATACCAAACATATTAAACCCTGGTCAAAATTAAGGAACATTAAAATCTTAAAAACATGGACATCGAATTCAATGAGCAGTGGGATAACAGGTTCAAGATGAAAGACATGAATCCGCTCGAATTCTACCTTGCAATAGCCGTCCACCGCGATCGAGCAACAGGCACCATCGAGGTGAACCAGACTAAGTACATCATGGAGGTCTTGAAGCGCTACATCATGGAGAACTGGAAGTCCATCAACACACCCATGACAACAAACATCAAGCTCTCCTCCTCCATGAGCCCCAACACAGAAGAAGAATGGCGTGAGATGGAGAACATTTCCTCCCAGTCTGTTGTTAGCAGCCTCATGTATGCCATGGTGGGAACACGCCTTGAAATTTGCTATGTTGTGAAACAAGTGAGCAGGTTCGTGGCCAATCCAGGGCCACAACACTGGCAAGGAGTCAAGCGCATCATGCACTATCTCTAGAAGACACGACACATGGGACTCTTGTTTAGAGGCCAAGAGGGATCTGACCCACTACGGCTGGTGTGCTACACAAACACCAACTGGGAAGGAAGAATCAATGAGAGAAAGTTCACCTCGGGCTTTGTGTACCTCTTGAATGGTGGTGCATCCTCTTGGGCAAGGAGAAAGCAAGACTGTGTCTCCCTCTCTACCGTTGAGGCAGAGTACATCACTTGTTCCTGGTCCATGCTTCATATGGTGTGGATGCACCTGCACGCAGCTTAGTTGTGGGGAGATGATTTGTGATATATGCTACGGTGTAGAGAGCTTCAGCCCAGAACGCGGATAAGAGGCCGGGTGTATGAAGCATGGTCCGGACTCTTTCAAGGAGGGTCTGATTCATCCTCTCTGCTTTGCCATTCTGTTGTGGAGTATATGGCACTGTAGTTTGGTGTTGAACACCTCTTTCATCGTAGAAGGCCTTGGGGTTGCGATTGACAAACTCTGTCCCGTTGTCAGTTCGTATCGTCCAGACTGTCAGGCTGGTCTCGTTTTCAACCTATCGAATCTAGATTTTTACCTCTTCAATAGCGTCAGACTTGAAACAAAGAATCCAGGTCCAGACCATGTGCGTGGACTCATCCGAGATGACGATAAAGTAGTGCTTGTTGGAGAGAGATCCTTCCTTGATGTAGCAGAGATCCATGTGCACGAGTTCTAGGTACTCGTGAGTCTCATGTGATGGAAGTGAGTGAAAAGACGCTCTACGTTGCTTGTTGGTGATACAACCTTCACACATGGGTGCTTCTCAGTCTTGCAGCAGACAGTCTGGTAGGTCGTAGGCAGCTGAATCTACAGCCATTTTGGTTAGAGTGGGATAGCTGACATGTGCCAGCCGCTTGTGCCAAAGTTCTCTCGTGGTTAACGGAGTCGTTGTTTTAGCCGGTATAGATGAAGAGGCCACAAATGCCATCTCTTGTATTTCCGGGTGTCTTGAGGGTTCGCTGGTGTCAAGGACGGTCAGGTTGCTCATGTGACTGGCCACTGCTGCTAGTTGGGATGTCTAGTTGTATACCTTGTAGTTCTTATCATTGTCAAACACAACTTTGAAGCCTTTGTCATTGAGCTTTGTGATTGAGAGAAGATTGGGTGCAAGGTCTGGCACGTAGAGTACATCCTCGAAGGTCCTTATGGCTTCCCATTGCATTTGAAACCGATTTTGACTGTTCCTTGCCCGTAGGCAGTTATTGTCCTTCCATCACCAAGGCAAACTTCTCGTGGTGTCAGAAAATGCTTGAAGTTGATAAACCAGTCCTTCTTGCAAGTCATATACTTCGTACAGCGAGAGTCCATGATCCATGCTTGAATGCCGGTAGCCAGAAGAAGGACACAGTCGATGGAGCACATGGCAAACTTTCAGTCACGAATTCTTCTTCTGTGAGGGTGTGATGTACTGTCTCTTCTGTTACTAAACCATAGATTGGATGCTCTGGCTGCAAGGCTGACATGTTTTTGTGAGGTAGGATGGGTCCTTTAGATAGAAGTTTTAGCTGAAAATTGTCTTCTTTGTCTGATGACTCTTGTGTTTTGGTCGACCCTGTAAGAAAAGCAGCCACAGTGGACATGTAGGTGATCAGTATTGCTTGATGGGGTCGACGAACTCCATAATGGCGCGTGAAGTGTGGACGTCGTTTAGGGCAATCCATGGCAATATGTCCCTTCCGCTTGCATGTTGAGCACACTCGATCAGTCGGTGGAACAAAGCCCCGTGGTGAATGCGGAGTTGGTTGATCTCTGCTGTTGAACTATGTAATAGATCCCTCACTGCCGTCTCCATAAGCTGCAAACTTCTTTGTCCTTTGTCCTTGGTATTTCGTCACAAGACCGGTTTTACCTCCGTTATCTTTGACATACTCTTCTTCAACCATCATGAGTTCTTTGATAGCCTTCTCCAAAGTCAGTGAATATGGTTGACTTCCAAGTGGCACTATTGTTGCTGTTGCTGGTGCTGCTTCAACCCCATCTGCAGCTCTTCCTTGTGCCCCAATAGCTTGTTGTAATGTTGTCCGGAGCTCAGCGAGTTGAGAATCAAAGGTCTTCCCCTGTTTATGGAAAGTATGAAGTCGGTTGATGGTATCTTTGAATCTGGAAGGTAGTCCACAAAAAAGGGTTAGTACCAGAATTATTTCAGAAATGAATTCTCCCATTGATGAAATACAGCTAGCCAGGTGTTTGAGCTGGGATACATGGTCTTTCAGGCGTGTTCCTTCTTCCATTTGCAGAGTATGGAACTCTGTCAGTAGACTTCCCAACTCAACATTGCTCATCCTTTTATAGCCACTCTTCAGGGCCTTCTAGGCCTTCCTTGGACAGTTAGTTGGATTGTTTTCTCTGACGATAAACTTGAGTTGCTCTGTTAGATTCATCGCCAGAATTGAGAAGGCCTGGTCACAGCGTCGCTTCTAGCTGACTTGTTCTTCAGGTGATATTCCTGTAGGTAATACGTCAGTAGGAAGATCATAGACGATGCTCCATAGGAATATCATCTCAATGTTGAATGTAAAGGTATGGTAGTCATCGCCGTCAAACGGTGCCACTTTGAAATGATCTCCATTGTTGATTGTTGTCGCCATAGTTCCGTAGATCTGATTTTGCTACCTGCTCTGATACCAAATATACGCTTTTACGTAATAGAATCTTTAGGAATCTTCAGATGAGCTACTCTGATAGTTCAACTCTCTGGTACTATGCTAAATTCGTTGGTGATGACCTCTCAGATATGAGTTACCATATACACACACAGGCACTCTTGCCTTAGTAATGTCACTAACTGTGCAATTCAAGAGTATAAACTGAAGGCACAGTTACACGACTCGTCTCACGAGCTTTCCAACGGTACCAAGCTTGTTCAAAATAGTTACACACAGACGAAGAAATAGGAAATACAAACCTATAGCTACTTATCTATCTACACTAGCTAGAAGCAGAAAAGTATAAGTGTTGGCACAGTCCGGTTTCCTTGTGTCTTCTCACGATATCCGGACACCGCTCGATGATCTCCGATCATCGGCACACCGAGGTTGGCGGATGCCCAACGCCCTCGGTGCGATCCACGGACGAGATCGTCTGGATCGGCAGTAGCTTCTTCATGACCATCGATCTGGCTGGAGCATTTTTCTCACGATGATCGACCGATTCCACCTCTCGATTCAGCGACGTCATCGATCAATCCAAACGTCCTCACAGGTTGCCTCACTCAAGGATCCATCTTTGGAAAGAGGAGTATCTTCAGCATTTCCTTGGTCCTTGCCATGTCAGCAGCCTTGGAGTCAAGAGGAGTTCACGCTCACACTCTCGCCTTGTCTGCCGGACCACACATCCTGTTGGTCCTAAACTTGCCGAAACATATCACTTCTGGTAGAGTTATTCCGTCAGCTCTCTGGAGCTCCAATAGGATGAGTAGATAGAATAGGGCCACGGATGGATGGATCATTGGGATACCTAAAGCGGCCTGTCCACAGCCATACCATGCCCCGCCATAGAGGATAGACAGGAGGGTCAAGAGAGAGATGATGATCTCACTCTCGGCCCTCTTCTTTTTCCTTTTGTTGATGTTGTGCGGAGCCCAGTAGATCAGTGGATCAAGATGATGTGACGGTTGTCCTTTTTCCAAGATTCCCCCCTTGTCGATCTAGCGTTGATGGAATTGGAGCCGACAAGTGGAGAAAGAAAAGAAGCCCCACCGCGAGAAGAGAGCCAGGAGGATGGGGACGACACAAAAAGAGACAGGACGAGGCACGGGAATGCACGGCAAAAGAAATCCCCTCCTCCCGGGCCAACCAAGCACCGCTGAGAGAGAAAAAGGAGAGAAGTCCGGAGTAGCAAGACACACGATGTACAGTGGACCGTTGAGAATGTTTTAGCCCGGGCAACGCCTTGATAGCTGAGAGATAGACCGGTTCGAACTTGTCAGCCACACATTGAGCATAAGTGGCCTGGATTAGTGTTACGTGACCGTGCAGGACGTCATGAGTGATTTGAATCCCAAGATAGTATTTGAGAGGCACCATGTCATTCATCTCAAAATGACAAGAAAGCTGCTGTTTGAGAGTATCCAAAACAGGGAGGAGCGGTCCAAACACAATAAGGTCGTCCACACAGAGAATAACCCTAAGAAGGTTGGACCCTTCGCAGAAGTATACGGAGTGGTCAGAGTGCAAGCGTTGGAGATCTTGGACCACAAAGAACTCGTAGATCTTCAGATTCCACTGTCGTGGAGCTTGCTTCAGTCCATACAAAGATTTGTTGAGCTTGCAGACATGATCGGGGTGATCTGGGGATACAAAACCTTTTGGTTGAGTCATGTAGATGACTTCTTTGAGATCAACGTTGGAGAAGTCACTTTTGACGTCCATTTGATGGAGATACCATTTTTTGTTAGCGGCTAGAGAGAGGATCACCCTGATGGATGAGCACTTGGCCACCGGTGCAAAAGTATTTTGGTAGTTTACTCTAAGAACTTGGCTGAATCCCCGCGCAACATGGTGTGCCATGTGGCGATCAGGTGTACCTGCACTGGTCAACTTGGTCTTGAACACCCACTTACATGTGACAATGGGTGTGTTGGATGGTCGAGGGACCAGATCCCATGTGTGCTGTTTTTGAAGCTGAAAGAGCTCCTCCTGAGCTGCTTGACGCCATTGGTCTACATCTGGGTGACGCATAACATCTTTGAAGCTGGTGGGATTTACCACATGTGTGAGTAGTGTTGTGTGATCAGGGTCGTTGTCTGTAGAGAGCTCGGTGTAGATAGAAAACCAAGCTGAAGGAATGTTGGAGGTCTGGTGAGTTTGGCTGACCGCCGTAGTCCTAATTGTGATGGAGTGCTGGAGACATCCTTTCGTGAGGCAGCGGGAGCATGACGATGTTCTTCCGGAACCACAGGAGGGATAACACCAGCGTGGTCATGATGTGTGGGATTGACAAAGAACTTTTGCAGAGGTGGTGGTGTTGTTTCAATGTAGACGGTAGGCGTGACTGCTGGTGGTGTTACATCACGTGCACGGTTGAAGAAACTTTCGTCAAAGATGGGCTACGTACTCCAAATCACACGTTTGGAGTCTGGATCCCAGAGTTGGCAGATGTTATGCGTCTCGTACCCAAGAAGGATACAAATTTTGGATCATGGATCCAGTTTGGAGCGCTCTTCTCCACGGACCCAGGCATGCGCTCTGCATCCGAAGATACGAATGTGTCCTAGGTAAGGCTTGTTCCTGGTCCATGCTATATATGGTGTGGATGCACCTGTAGGCAGCTTAGTTGGAGGGAGACGAGTAGTGATATATGTTGCGGTGTGGATAGCTTTTGCCCAGAACGTGGATGAGAGGCCGGCTGTATGAAGCATGGTCCGGACTCTTTCGAGGAGTGTCTGATTCATCCTCTCCGCTTTTCCATTCTGTTGTAGAGTATATGGTACTGTAGTTTGGTTTTGAATACCTCTTTCATCGTAGAAGGCCTTGAGGTTACGGTTGACAAACTCTACCCCGTTGTCAGTTTGTATCTTCTTGACTGCCATGCTGGTCTCGTTTTCAACCTGTCGAACCCAGGTTTTGATCTCTTCAATAGCGTCAGACTTGAAACGAAGAATCCGGGTTCAGACCATGTGCATGTAGTCATCCAAGATGAGGAGAAAGTAGTGCTTGTGGGAGAGAGATCATTCCTTGATGTAGCAGAGATCCATGTGGACGAGTTCCAGGAACTCGTGAGTCCCATGTGACAGAAGTGAGTGAAAAGACGCTCTATCTTGCTTGGCGGTGATACAACCTTCACACATGGGTGCTTCTCGGTCTTGCAGCAGGCTGTCTGGTAGGTCGTAGGCAACTGAATCTGCAGCCATTTTGGTTAGACTGGGATAGCTGACATGTGCCAGCCGCTTTGGCCAAAGTTTTATCATGGTTGACGGAGTTGTTGTTTTAGCCGATGTAGATGAAGAGGCCACAAACGCCATCTCTTGTGTTTCTGGGTATCTTGAGGATTCGCTAGTTTCAAGGACGGTCAGGTTGTCCATGCGAGTGGCCACTGCTGCTAGTTGGGATGTCTAGTTGTATACCTTGCAGTTCTTATCATTGTCAAATACAACTTTGAAGCCTTTGTCATTGAGCTCTGTGACTGAGAGAAGATTGGGTGCAAGGTCTGGCACGTAGAGTACATCCTCGAAGGTCCTTATGGCTGGCTTCCTATTGTATTTGATACCGACCTTGACAGTTCCTTGCCCGTAGGCAGGGATAGTCCTTCGATCACCAAGACGAACTTTCTCGTGGTGTTAGAAAACGCTTGAAGTTAATAAACCAGTCCTTCTTGCAGGTCATATGCTTTGTATAGCCAGAGTCCATGATCCATGCCAGAATGGCGGCAGAAAGAAGGGCACTGTCGATGGAGCACATGGCCAACTCTTCAGTCACGAATTTTTCTTCTCTCAGGGTGTGATATGCTGTCTCTTCTGTTGCTGAACATAGATTAGATGCTCTGGCTGCAAGGCTAACATGTCTTTGTCAGGTAGGATTGGTCTTTTAGATAGAAGATTTAGCTAAAAATTGTCTCCTTCATCTGATGACTCCTGTGCTTTATTGGACCCTGTAAGAAAATCAGCCACGGTGAACATGTAGGTGGTCAGCATTGCTTGATGGCGTTGATGAGCTCTATAATGGCGAATGAAGTGTGGACGTCATTTAGGGCAGTCCACGGCAATATGTCCCTTCAGCTTGCACTTCCAGCACACTCGATCAGTCGGCAGAAAGTCCCGTAGTGAATGCGGGGTTGGTTGATCTCTGCCTTTGAAATGTGTAAGAGATCCCTGACTACCGTTTCCATAAGCTCAAAACTTCTTTGTCTTTTGTCCTTGGTATTTGCTCACAAGACCGGTTTCACCTCCGTTGTCTTTGACATACTGTTCTTCAACCATCATGAGTTCTTCGATAGCCTTCTCCAGAGTCAGTGAATATGGTTGACTTCCAAGTGAAGCTGCTGCTGCTACTGGTGCTGCTTTAGCAAGGGTTCAGGTGCCCCACCTGCAGCTCTTCCTTGTACCCCGATAGCTTGCTGTAATATTTTCTGGAGTTGAGCAAGTTCAGTATCAAAGGTCTTCCCTGTTTCTAGAAAGTCTGAAGTCGGTTGATGGTATCTTTGAATCTAGCAGGTAGTCCACGAAAAAGGGATTAGTACCAGAACTCTTTCATAAATGACTTCTCCCATTGATGAAATACGGCTGGCTAGGTGTTTGAGGTGGGACACATGGTCTTCCAGGCGTGTTCCTTCTTCCATTTGCTGAGTATGGAGCTCTGTTAGTAGACTTCCTGACTCAACATCGCTTGTCCTTTCATAGCGACTCTTCAGGGCCTTCCAGGCTTTCCTTTTACAGTTGGTTGGATTTTTTTCTCTGAGGATAAACTTGAGTTGCTCTGTTAGATTCAGCGCCAGAATTGAGAAGGCCTGGTCACACCGTCGCTTCCAGCTGACTTGTTCTTCACGTGACGCTCCTGCATGTAATACGTCAGTAGGAGGATCGCAGACGACGCTCCATAGGCCTTTGTTTAGGAATATCATCTCAATGTTGAAAGCGAAGTTATGGTAGTCATCGTCGTCAAACGACGCCACTTTGAAATGATCTCCATTGTTGATCGTTGCCGCCATAGTTGTGTAGATCTGAAGATGCCACCTGTTCTGATTCTGAATGATGGATTTTACATAACAGAATCTTTAGGAATCTTTAGATGAGGTGCTCTGATAGTTCAACTCTCTGGTACTATGCTGAATTCGTTGGTGATGACCTCTCATATATGAGTTTCCATTTACACACACAGAGGCACTCTTGCATTAGCAATGTCACTGACTGTGCGATTCAAGAGTATGAACTGAAGGCACAGTTACACGACTCGTCTCACAAGCTTTCCAATGGTACCAAGCTTGTTCAAAATGGTTACTCATAGATGAAGAAACAGGAAATACAAACCTATAGCTACTTATTTTTCTACACTAGCTAGAAGCAGAAAAGTACAAGTGTTGACACAGTCCGGTCTCCTTGTGCCTTCAGAGGATCTTCCGGACACCGCTTGATGATCTCCGATCATCGGCAGACCGAGGTTGGCAGATGCCCAACGCCCGCGATGCGATCCACGGACAAGATCATTCGGATCTGCGGTAGCTTCTTCATGACCATCGATCTGGCTCGGAAATTTGTCTTACGATGATGGACCAATCGCACCTCTCGATTCAGCGACGGCACCGATCAATCCAAACGCCCTCGCAGGATGCCTGACCACAGGATCCATCTTTAGAAAGAGGAATATCTTCAGCGTTTCCTTGGTCCTCGCCACGCCAGTAGCCTCAGAGTCGAGAGGAGCTCACGCTCGTACTCTCGCCTCATCTGCCGGACCACACCTCCTGTTGGTCCAAAACTTGCCGAAACATATCACTTCTGGTAGAGTTATTCCGTCAGCTCTCCGGCGCTCCAATAGGATAAGTAGAGAGAATAGGGTCGCGGATGGATGGATCAATGGGACGCCTAAAGAGGCCTGCCCACAGCCATACCATGCCCCGCCATGTAGGATAGACAGGAGGGTCGAGAGAGAGATGATGATCGCACTCTCGACCCTCTTGTTCTTCCTTTTGTTGTTGTTGTACTGAACCTAGATCATTGGATCAAGATGATGTGATGGTTTTCCTTTTTCCAACATATGGGACATTGAACGTCGCTTCAGGTGTACGAATGGCAACCTTGTCCATGCGCAAGACGAGGGAGATACGTTGATTAGCATCAACGTGAACGGTGCTAACAAAAACTTGAAGCTGGAGAACGTTGTCTACATGCCGTCTTTTGCGACAAACCTCCTGTCTGTGTCCAAAATCACGGACCACGACATGACCGTCATCTTCACGGAGGGGGAGGCTGTGATTGTCAAGAACAAGGACATCAAGATCTCCTATCCCAAGGAGTGTCTTGTCGCACAGGTCCTAAGAGTTGATGGGCTCTATGTGCTATAGACCAAGTCCCTTAAGAGTACAAGTGAGGGATATGCAGCGGTTGAAGAGTCCAAGTCTCTAAAGCCTGATGTAGCACCACAGGCTGTCACCATGGTAGCCAACTCCACCAATGACACAGATGCTGAGTTGTGGCATAGGCGGTTTGGCCATGTGGCTGACAACACACTGCAAGCTATGTAGCAGCACGAAGTGGCTCATGGGATGGAGGGATGCAGGGCCAAGGATGAAGTAAAGTGTAAGAATCTGTGTGAGGCATGCATCGAATGCAAGGCAAAGAAAAAGCCCTTTGAGCGTAATAGACAACGTGTGAAAAAAATCTTGGACCTGATTCACTCTGATGTGTACGGACCATTCCGCATTCCTTCGAACGGAGACAGCAAGTATTTCTTAACCTTCATCAATGACCATATTCGTAAGATGTGGATCTAATTCCTCAAGACAAAGGAAGAAGTCAAGGAGAATCTGGAAGAGTATGTCGCGATGGTAAAGTGGCAGACAAGAAAGATGGTTAAAGGACTACGCACGGACAACGGTGGTGAGTACGAGGCGTACAAAGGCTGGTTGAGCCAACACAGCATCAACCACCAGACCACCAGGCCTTACATCCCCCAGAGTAATGGCATTACCGAGCGGATGAACCAGACTATCCTTGGCACGACACGAAGCATGCTCTTCGACGCCAAACTCCCACCTTGCTTCTGGGCTGAAGCTACAAGAACTGCTTGCTACCTTGTAAATCTCACTCCGGCAGCCACGCTTGGAAGGCGTGGTAAGAAGTAGCCAGAGAAGGAGCTCAGGACTCCACAATAGGCTTGGTCAGGGAAGAAGCCAGACGGCTCACACTTGAGGATCTTTGGCTGTACTGCCTGGGCAAAGATCCAAGCAAGAGAAGGAAGTGGCAAGCTGGATGCACGTGCTCGCAAGTGTATAATGGTCGGATACAATACTACACACAAGGCGTATAGGCTGTTGGACCAAGCGGCTGGAAAGCTCATTAGGAGCCGAGATGTCGAGTTTGAAGAAAGGACCCTCGGCAAGGGAGAGTTGTTGGATCCAGTCCATGCTCCCAAATCAGGAGAGTGGGTTGTGTTGCTCGAGTCAGGTGATTAGGCACCTGTGAACTGGCAGATGGTGCCAATGAAGGATAGTACTGCAGGGAGAGTGGCTATGTAGGCTGACACACCGACAGACTTGGAACTGAGTCTGAGTCGTCCGAGGCCTCTGAGTCAAACTCTAAGGCCGATGGCTCTTCCTCAAACAATGGATCACTGGTAGCGCAGGAGTAATAGAAGCAACTAAGCCTTGAAGTACCACGAGCAAAACTCTGGCATAGCATACGCCACAAGAATCCTCCGCCCAAGTACGATGCTGAGAGCAGGGAATGGACCGGACGCAGCTAGTTGTGCTTGACTCAGGGAGAACCTCTGACCATAACGGAGGCTATGAACATGCCAAATACGGCCAAGTGGAATGAGGCAGTGGATAACGGACTCGCATCCATTTAAAAGAACGGAACATGGGTCTTGGAGGACAGGCCCCCAAACGCGCATGTGGTGGGGTTAAAGTGGGTACTCCAGAAAAAATTCAAGTAGAATGGTACTATCGACAAGTACAAGGCAAGAGTTGTGGCGAAGGGATTTTCCCAACGTGTAGGCTCAGAGTACGAGGAGACCTTTGCGCCTGTCATCACCTTTGCCTCCATCAGATCCATGTTGGGCATCACTACTACAAAAGATCTGGAGGTCCACCAGATGGATGTCAAGACAGCTTTTCTCTTCAGGAAGCTAGATAAATAAGTGCTGATGGAAGTGCCCGAGGGAGTGAAAGCTCCAGAGGACAAGGTTTGCAAACTAGTCAAAGCACTCTACGGGCTGAAACAGGCTCCAACGATGTGGTACAAGGAGATGGACGGCTCCATGGCCGGGCTCACCTTCACGCACTGCCAGAACGACCCTAGTGTCTATCTGCGGGAGGAAGAGCAGCGCTTGAAGCTGGTTGCATTGTACGTGGATGACCTGATCATGTGCTTGTCCTCAATCGAGTGATTGAACGAGCTGAAGACAGATCTCGGCAACAGGTTCAAGATGAAGAACATGGGTCTGCTCAAGTTCTACCTCGGGATAGCCGTCCATCGCAATCGAGCAACAGGCACCATTAAAGTGAACCAGAATAAGTACATCATGGAGGTCTTGAAGTGCTACATCATGGAGGACTGCAAGTCCATCACTACACACATGACAACAGACATAAAGCTCTCCTCCTCCATGAGTCCCACCACGGAAGCAGAACAGCGTGAGATAGAGAACATTTCCTCCCAATCTGTTATTGGCAGCCTCATGTACGCCATGGTGGGAACACACTTTGGAATTTGCTATGCTGTGGAACAAGTGAGCATGTTTGTGGCCAATCGAGGGCCACAACACTGGCAAGAAATCAAGCGGATGATGCGCTATCTACAGAAGATACGACACATGGGACTCTTGTTAAGAGGCCAAGAGGGATCTGACCCACTGCGGTGTGCTACATAAACACTGACTAGGGAGGAAGAATCGATAACGAAAAGTCCACCTCGGGCTTTGTGTGCCTCTTGAACGGTGGTACAGCCTCTTGGACAAGGAGAAAGCAAGACTATGTCTCCCTCTCTACCGCTGATGCAGAGTACTTCGCTCAATCAGAAGCATGCAAGGAGACACATTGGCTATGCATTTTGCTTGCTGAGATGAAAGTGCCAAAAACGAGAGTAACAAAGGTTCGCATCGACAACAAGAGTGCCATGAAAATGGCACAGGATCATGTCATCTCCCGGCAGACTAAGCACATCGATATCAAGTACCACTACTCATGCGGTCTGGTCGCAAATGAGATAATGGACCTGGAATACGTGGAGACCAAGAAGATGCTCGCAGATTGTATAACAAAGGCGCTTGATAGCAAATTACACTCTGCAGTTACTCGAGGCATCCGTATGGTCAACATAGCCGACGAAGACTAGGGCCAAGACTGCTGGAGAGAGGAGAAATCTCACATCTTATGGACAGAGGTACAAGGGAGAGTTTGTTGAGCTGATATGATCCTTGTCCATAGCTCAAATTTGGACAAGCTTAGGACGTACTAGGCATGTACTACTCCCTTGGAGTAAGTCCCCTAAGTCTGGTCCAGATAGACAAGGCATGCACTGCTCCTTTGGAGCAAGTCCCCTTTGTCTAAACTAGATAGCATAGCCAGCAAACACTACCTAAGACAACTCCTTGTGGCTTAGACGTTTCAGAGTTGGTGTGTGGAGCGAGTGGTCACTGTGTTAATTCTGAGCCCATTGACTAATTTTCTTTGTCACCAAAAAAGGGACGGGAAGGTTCTAAGAGACATCTTAGAACATTCCAAGGTCCTTCCTGATGGCTGGTGCCACTTGGCGGTCCCAGGGAGTGCTACGTAGGCAGGGGGATAATGCAATCCAGATTGCCCCAAAAGTGGCTCATCCAAGGAGCCACTGCACGCCTAGGCTAGATGTGGTTCTAAGACTACAAGAACCTCTCAGTTGCTTGTCATTGAGTACAATTCTTACCTTTGAGACTCCTCACAGAGTTATCCACCAGAGGCAAACACTAGAGAAGCATTGGTTGGTCTAAGCCCTAGGAGTTAGCCCCTCGCGCGAAAGTGACCAGCTGCTAAGGACATAGTGTAAGGAAGTGATTCCCATGAACTGCTTAGTGTGGAACCTGGGCTCTCAGGTTGATATCACCTCTTGGTTGCAATACCAAGAGAAGTCGACGGGATCCATTGTGTCAGAACCGGTTTTCTAGACCGTCGCCTCAGGCAGGTTGACACAATCGGCTACGACATGGTGCAAGAGACACTAGAGTACCAGTCCACCATCAACCTTGACTACATCTGTACACACCTGGTGCAGGTGGAATTACATTGCAATGCAGCGAAGCACAATGGCGTCAGCAGTAGTGAAACAGCTATTGTGGCCACGAACTCACGCAACCAGAAGCACCAACAGCAGGTTGGACAGCAGACATGCAAGAAGAAAGGCAAATGTCATTACTGATTGAAAGAGGGACACTACAAAAAGGAGTGTTTCAAGTTCAAGAGGGACCAGAAGGAGCAGTAGTAATAGCAGCAGCAGCAAAAGCAGCAGTCTCCACAGCAGCAGTAGCAGTCAGAACAGCGTCAGCAGCAGTAGCAGGATCAGCAAAACCAGGCTGGTGTGTACCACTTTGGTAACATGGATGTGGCCAAGGAGGTGTGTGACTGTCTTTTTAGGGCAAAGTATGACATGTCGCAGGTGGAGAAGGCGGATCGTGCTTGGTACAAGGACTCAGGGTGTACGAAGAGCGTGATGCATCATAAGGAGTTGTTCATGCAGCTCCTGTACATCCCTCCTCGTCTTATTACAATGGGTGATGATCGCGTGGTGTATCCAGAGGGGATTAGGATTGTGGGGATGTGTTTGGAGACCCCGCGTGGCATTGATGTGGCGGTGTTCCATGGCGTGCTGTATGTACCTGATGTTGCATTCAACCTCCTCTTAGTCTCCTCTCTCACAAACACAGGACTACACATTGTCTTTGACGATGATTATGGCAACATCCTCAACAAGGACACTGAAGAGGAATTGGCCACATCAGTGAAGGAGGGCGACATGTACCACCTGTTGGGGACGACCAAGATCCTGCATGAGCGGAATCTTGCAAAAGTGGTCCAGGCAATAGGTAGTCAGATCAGGCATGCGCACTATGGCTACATCGGCATGCGTGCCTTGTACCAGCTTCAAGCGAAGCAAATGGTACGTGACTTACCCACCAAGTCCAACTTTGAGCTATAGCTGTATATCGGCTGTTTGGAAGGGAAGCACCATCGTGAGGCATTCTCTGGACTAGAAGAGGGTGCAAAGGAGGTGTTGGAGCTGGTCCACACATACTTGTGTGGCCGATGCAGAACCAGAGCTTTGGAGACTCTAGGTATTTTCAACCATTACACTATTCTATACTTCCTTGCTTCCAAGGACCAGTGTTTTCACAGGTTCAAGGAGTTCAAGGCAATGGTAGAGAACCAGACTTGTAAGAAGATCAAGGCGCTGGATACCGATCGTAGTGTAGAGTACTTGAGCAAGGACTTCTAGGACTACCTCGCAGTAGCTTGCATCAAGGCATAGCGCAATGCGCCATACTCCTCGCGGTGAATCAGTATAGTAGAACGTGCCAACCGCGCTCCATGCTGCATGTGGCTCGGCTGTCATACGACTTCTGGACCGAAGCCGTGAGCACTGTGGTCTACATCAAGAAGTGCAGTCCAACTAAGATGTTGAAGCAGATAACGCCGTACGAGCCGTGGTTCAGCAAGCGGCTAAGCGTGGATCATCTTCGTGCGTTTGGCACTTTGGCACACATGAACGTGGCGAAGGAGAAGCGGCATAAATGGGACGCGAAGAGCGTACAGATGCTGATGATTGGCTACGACTTGGCAAGCAAGGCTCATCGCCTCTACGAGAGGGATACAGGTCACTTTATCATCTTGAGGGATGTCGTGTTCAACAAGAACAACGTCATTCGCACCAATATTGTCTGTGAAGAGGCAGTAGAACCAGCACCTGACGAGACAGTGGGAGCAGATATCCTCCCTAACCCAGACTCTCCTAACCGTTCCTCTACTGTGACAGTGGGGGAATCATTCTATTCTCCCAAGTCAGATGCAACGGACATAGCAACCTCATCGGTGGAGGTAGAGAAGGGAGATGCAAGACCACCTCCAGCAGCAGTTGTGCCAGCAGTACCTCACCAACACCAGGTCACAGGTTTCCTCACGAGGTGCGCTACAAGCCCGGTGAGTACCGCCATTTCTGGATGTTGTAGAAACCAAAACAAATGAACATCGCAATTGCAGTAGATTCAAATGATCCATTGTCATACAAGGAGGCCATGGCTACACCAAATGCAGCAGATTGGGCACAAGCTGTGTACTGGAGATACAGTCATAACTCAACAACGGCACGTGGGAGCTGACTGAGAGTCCACCTGGACACAAGGTAATCAAGTGCAAATGGGTATTCAGGAAGAAGAGGGGGCATATGGCAACCTTAAAAAATACAAGGCAAGGCTCGTCGCCAATGGCTATTTCCAGTACGAAGGAATCGACTACACTAAAACCTTTGCTCCTATCGTAAAGTTGTCCTCTGTGCGCACGCTCCTCTCTTATGCAGTACCTCAGGACTTTAAGATCCACCACATGGATATCAAGATGACACTCTTGAACTGTGACTTGGAGAAGGAGAACTACATGGAGCAGCCAGAGGAATTCGTCATGGATGGCCGGGAGTACCTGGTTTGCAAGGTGCAGAAGTCGTTGTACGGCCTCAAGGAAGGGTCGTGTGCTTGGGACCAAAAATTGCATTCGCCGTTGCAATGCATGGGGTTCGAGCAAAGCAAATGTGACTACAGCATCTATCGCTGGCAGCAAGGGCATGAGATCCTCATGATCATTGTCTATGTTGATGACATGCTTCTTTATTCAACAAATTGTCTGTACTACAGGAGTTCAAGGAGGCCACGCATGAGCACTTCCAGATGTCTGATCTCGAGGAGGCGTCATACTTTCGCGGCATCCAGATCACGCGTGACCGCAGATCATGCTCTCTCGATAGAGCCGCTATAGGGAGAGGTAAAACCTATTGGTACGCCGCTTGAGACACGGTAGTATCTCGTAAGTTTCAGTGGAGAAGTAGATGCTGCTGAGCGGCAGAAGTACCAAAACGTCGTCGGCAGTCACATGTACTTGATGGTGGCAAGCAGGCTACACCTCGCACAAGCTGTAAGCGCTATGAGCCAGTATATGGCTAGTCCCAGACCTGAGTATCAGAAGGCAGTGAAGCGGATCTTCTCCTACCCTACTGGAACCATCAACATCAGAATCACCTCCAACGACAACGACAACAACATCATCGGCTATACAAAAGCAGATTGGGCTTCAAACCTTGCGGACCGCAAGTCCATCTCTGGTCATGTGTTCCTCATGAATGACGGGACCATCAACTAAAGCAGCAAGCGGCAAGTGGTCGTGGCTACATCTACCACAGAAGCTGAATATGTCTCTCTCAGCTTGAGAGCCAAGGAAGCAGTTTGGTTTCACGTCCATAGGATCAAGTCCCTAAATACTATCAGATGCCTACTTCGATCGTTTATCCAACTTTGCCATTGGAAAGATCAGGTGGTGAAATACCTACGGTCCAAGTTTCAGGCCGATCCAATTGTCAGATTGAGAGATATGGATTTTCGAAGTTTCTATGGTCATGGACTGCCGCTGTCTGGATGACCATGGGCGATAGCTCCATGCCTTCATCTGAGAAAAGAAAATGGGCAAGAGGTCTGGGGTCAAGAACTGATGGGAGAAATATCCAAAAAGGTCCTAGACTCTAGGATTACCTCATCAGAGTGTACTGACTAGGAAAAAGGTACCTCTCCTTACTTTTTAGGTGAGGTGAAATCCTTGTTTGTAAGCCATGGACACATGGCAATACTCCATGGGATTGTGGATTATGAGACCATTAGGAGTGTACCATGAGAGCATTTTTTAGCTCTCTAGGTCATGTAAGAGTGGTCAGCCTGATTGCTAGGCTAATTTCCTCTCTTGTGTGAGATTATGGACTCTAGTGTGTGAACCTCAGCCTCCATGGCTAAGTGGTGTGGCTTGTGAGAGGGCTGACTTGTCCAAACTCTAGCTCTATAGGTACCCCATCATTTTGAGCGATTAAACAACCATTCTTCAGCACAACTGATGCCCTTTCAGTCCCACATGCTCGCTACTCCAAGACTCCCTCTCTCCTCCTGTTCCAATACTAAGATCATGAAGAGTGAACGATTAGATTGATAGGTATACTCAAAACGAGGTCGGCTAGGGTTACACTCTTATGTATGAGTACAACTGTCGTCTTGTGATGACCATAACTCTCTTGTTTTTTTTCAAATGTAAAATGTAGGATATGTAAATTACATTCTTTTTCCTAAATGTTTAATCGGTGAAAACAAATTTGTATTCCATTGATTCCTGTAGGAGAAACACCATTTAAAAGCTCACTTTTGTGGGTTGGAGTAGGAACAGAAATATCTTTTTTCAAGATGATATATGATTCAAAATCCACTGTGAATCACTCTGCTTTACGTGTATATTGGAATGGTTCAGAGCTTAATGTTCTAGTGGTGGGCTCAGATTTTTCCAATTATTAGTTTGTAGGTATATATAGTCTGTTTTTTATGAGACAGATTTCTGGTAGAAGGAGCAGGAGAAAGAGGGATTGCGTCGCCATCTAAGGACAACGTTGAGCATCACCAAGGTCCAAAATGGTAGTAGTAGGCTTTGTGAGGGTAGTCAAACCTTTAAAGAGGTTGGGAGGGACGTGTGAACTTCACATTTTGGAAGATCCGTATCTGCCTCTTTTTAAAGGAGATGGGCTTGTAGAAGGTGGTGAGTGGCAATGAATCAGCTCCAAAACCACAAGCAACAGGCATCACCGCAGTATAGGTGGTGGCCGGGATGACGCCGCACAAAGGTGTAGTCGGTATACGTTCACTTGCAACTCTATAACGAGAGGAAAGACACACAGGCCTAGAGGTTGCTTGTCAAGACTATCTCTAACTCGCATCTTCAGTACGTGAGTGATGAGGCTATTGCAAAGGAGGGATCGGACATGTTATAGAAGAAGTATGAGAGCAAGGACCTTGCATTCCTCATGCTATTGGAGGAGAACATGATGGCACTAAAAGTGTAAGAAGGTGAAGGGATGGAGGCGTACCTCAAGAGGACAAAGGATGTGGCAAAGCAGTTGAGAGCAGCCGATAATCCTGTAGAGGAGACACGCTTCGTTATTCTCTTTCTAAGGGGACTCCAAAGTAGCCACAAAATGATGCAATAGATGCTAGAGTGCCTACCGATCCTTGACCTTGACTTCATCTGTACATACCTGGTACATGTGGAGCTACATCGCAATACAGCAAAGTGCAATGGTAGCAACAGTAGTGAAGGGGTTTTTATGGCCACGAGCTGATACAACCAGTAGTAGTAGCACACTACACAGCGTAGAGATCAAAATAAGGGCAAGTTCTACTCCTGCCAGAAAGAGGGGAACTATAAGAAAGAGTTCTTTAAGTTCAAAAGGGACTAGAAGGAGCAGCAACAGGAACAAAAGTAGCACTTTCTACAACGGGATCGGTATCACTCACTGCAGCGTTAGCAGGAGTAGCAGTAGAACCAGGTTAGAGTACACCACTTTGATAGCATGAAGGTGGCCAAGGAGGTGCATGACTGCCTCTTCATGGTAAAGTCAGACATGTCGTAGGAAGAGATGGCGGATCTGACATGGTACAAGGACTCAAGGTGCACCAAAAGTTCAACGCACCACAAAGAGTGGTTCTCATAGCTGCTGTTGATTCCGCCTTGCCTTATTGCTCGTGGTGATGATCAATTGGTGTATGCTAAGGGGATTGGATTTGTAGAGATGTGGTTGGTGACCTCGCATGACATTAAATTGGGTGTGTTCCATGACGTAATGTATGTACTTGATGTTATATTCAATCTCCTCTCAGTCTCCTCTCACCAATGCAAGATTTTGCATCGTCTTTGACGATGACTATGGCTACTTCCTCAACAAGGATACTAGAGAGGAGTTGGCCATTGAGTGGTGAAAGAGGATAACACATATAGCCTACACGAGCAGAGTCTACGCAGTTTGCTTACAGATTTGGAAGTGTCAGAGATGGAATCAACGGAGGTTCGTATCAACAACAAGGATGCCATGACAATGGCACAGGATGATATCACATGTCGGTGGACCAAGTACATCGACATCAGGTATCACTACTGATATAGCCTCCTCATAAAGATGCTCGCACATTGCATGACCAAGGTGCTTGACAGTGAATTGTTGAAGCTAGAGGAGAGGGAGCCTTGCAGAAGCAAATATATGGGACTAAAAGGGCATCAAAAATGCTAAAGAATGGTTATTAAATCACTCAAAATGATACAATACATATAGAGCTAGAGCTTGAGCAAATCAGCCTCTCACAAGCCACACCACTTTGCCATGGAAGCTATGGCTCATATACTTAAGTCCACCATCTCATACAGAGAGGAAACCAGCATAGCAATCAGGTTGACCAGTCACATACAATCTAGAGAGTTAGAGAATGCTCTCGTGGCACACTCATAATACTTACATACCGTATAATCTTATGGAGAATCTCTATGTGTTAATGGCTAGTACACAAGGATCTCACCTGAACTAAAAAATTAGGGGAGGTACCTTTATCCTAGTCAGTATACTTTGACAATACCAAGGAGATCTTTGGATATTTATCTTATCATGTCTTGACCTTGGACCTCATACCTTTTTCTTTTATCAGGCTAAGACATGGAACCATCTCCCATGGTCACCCACACTCCAGTGGCCCATAACCTCAAAATTTCAGAAAATTCATATCTCTCAATCTGACCGTTGGATCAACCCCAACCTTGGATCGTAGACAATCTGCCATTTAAACTTCCAAATCAGGCATGTGGTAGCTTCCTAGAAATTGCTCCTTTGAACCTGAAAATAAGCCGGATGGCCCTTTTTTCCAACATAAATTACATTCTACAGGTACCCGAGGCATAGGTAGGAAAAATGCAGCCGACGAAGAGTAAGTCTAAGACAGCTAGAGAGAGAAATATCTCATAGAAAATGGACAAAGGTGTAAATGAGACTTCGTAGACCTGATATACTCCTTGTCCTATGCTGACATTTAGACAGGTACACGATGGACTAGGCATGCAGTACTCCCTTTGAATAAGCCTCCTCAGTCTGGGTCCGATAGACGAGGCATGCACTGCTCCTTTTGAGCAAGTCGCCTTGGTCTAAACTGGATAGTATAGCCACTAAAAACTACCAAGGACAACTCCTTGTGGCTTAGACATTCCATAATTAGTTTTAGGAGTAAGAAGTCACTAGGTCAAATCCCAGTATAGTGACTCATTTTCTTTGTGAAAAAAGGGGGGATATAAATGTTCTAAGAGACATCTTAGAACATTCCAAGGTCGTTACTAGTGGTTGGCACTACTTGGCAGTCACAGAGACCACCATGTAGGCAGGAGGATAATACAATCCGAATTGTTCCAATGTGGCTCATCCAAAGAGCCATTGTCTACCTAGGCTAGAGGCTGGCTCTAAAACTATAAGTACCTGTAGGTTGTGTATGATTCAATACATGTCTTACCTCTGTGATTCCTTACGAGATGTCTACCAAAGGTAGAGACTAAAGAAGCATTGGTTTGTCTTCGTCCCAAGAGTTAGCTCCTCGCGTGAAAGTGACCAGTACTAAAGACAGAGAACAAGGAAGTGATTACTATTAACTACTTGCTATGGAACCGTGCTTCTGAGCATGATATCTCCTCCTAGTTGTAATACTAGAAGCAGACGAGAAGAAAAGTTGTGTCGGCCTTGTTTTGTAATCCGTTGCCATAGGCCGGTTGACACTGTATACCATGGTGGGAACACGTCCTGACATTGACTATGTTGTGGAATGAGTGAGGAGGTTCGTGGCCAATCCAAGACCAGAGTTGTGGCAAGTAGTGAAGTACATCATACGTTATCTACAAAAGAGACCCGACCCGTTGTGGCTCTTATACTATATGGACGCCAACTCGGGAAGACAAATTGATGACAAAAAGTCCATCTCGCGCTTCCTCGATCTCTTGAATGGTGGAACATTCTCTTGGACAAGAAGAAAACAACACTAGATCTCCCTTTCTATCGCTAAGGTTGAGTTTGTCATTCAGTCGGAAGCATACAAAGACACATACTGGCTATACAGTTTGCTTGCTAAGGTGAAAGTACCACAGACAAAAGTAACGGAGGTCCGCATCGACAACAAGAGTGCCATGAGAATAGCATAGGATGATGTCATCTCCTGGAAGACCAAGCACATGACGGCAAATACCACTACTCATGCAACCTGGTTATAAAGGAGATTGAGGACATGGAATACGTAGAGACCAAGAAGATGCTCCTAGATAGCATGACCAAGGTACTTGAGAGCGAATTGCATTCTACAAATACCCGAGGCATTGGTATGATCAAGACATCAAACAAAGACTAGGGGAAAAATAGTCAGAGAGAGGTTATTTGTCATAGTAAAATTGACAGAGATACAGGTAGAGTTTGTTAACCTGATATGCTCCTTGTCCATAGTGCAGATTTCGACAGGCACATGATGGACTAGGCATGCACTACTCCAATGGATAAGTTTCCTAAATCTTATCCCCAAGCCATCTCTCTCCTTGTACTACATCCTAAGAGCCTATTTCAGCCCGTAGAGTTGCTTCAACAGTTTGCAAACCTTACCCTTTGGAGCTTTCATTCCCTCATGCACTTCCATCAGTACTTCTTTGTCAAGCTTTGTGAAGAGGAAAATTATCTTGACGTCCATCAGGTGGACCTCCAGAGCTCTTACACCAGCGATATCCAACATGGATGTCATGGAGGCAAAGGTGATTACAGGCAGAAAGGTCTCCTCATACTCTAAGCCTGTACACAAGGGAAATCCCTTTGCCATAACTCTTGCTTTGTACTTGTAAATAGTACCATCTTGCCGGAATATTTTTGGGGTACCCTCTTTGATGCCACGTGCGTATTTGAGGGCTTGTCCTTCAGAACCCATGTTTTTTTCTCCACAATGGATGCAAGTTCACTATCCACTACCGCCTTCCCCTTGGCTGCATCTGGCATATTTATAGCCTCCACCAGGCTCTCCCTGAGCCAAGCATGACCAACTAAGTCCGGTCCATTCCGTACTCTTAGCATCTACTTATCTCTTCTCGTGTATACTACACCAGAGTGTTGCTGGTGGTGCTTCAAGACTTAATTTCTTCTGTTGCTCCTACGTTGCCTGTGATCCATTGTTTGAGGAAGAGCCATTGGCCTTAGATTTCAACTTAGAGGCCTCATACGACTCAGTTAAGTGTCAGAGCTCGTCGTTGCGTCAGCCTACACAGTCACTCACCCTACATCTCCATCCTTCACTGGCACCATCTGCTATTTCTCATATGCCTCATCACCTCACTCAAGCAATACTCTCCACTCTCCTGATTTAGGAGCATGGACAAGATCTAGCAAATTTTCGTTATCGAGCGTCTTTTCATCGAACTCAACATCTCAACTCCTGATGAGCTTACCAGCCGCTTGATCCCATAGCCTGTACGCCTTGTGTATATCGTCGGATCCGACCATTACACAATTACGAGCGCGAACTGGTCTGAGGCAACGGACAAGAAAGCAAGGCCGACACAACGGCACTTGCCTTTTACTCCTAGCATTATAACTAGAGATATCACCCTTAGAATCATGGTTCCATAATGAGCAGTTCATATGAATCACTTCCTTTCACTATGTCCTCACTACCTGGTCACTTTCGAGCGAGGACCTAACTCCTGGGGCTTAGACCAACCAATGCTTCTTTAGTATCTGCCTCAGGTGGACACCTCTGTGAGGAGTCTCAAAAATAAGAACTGTTATCAATGAGAGGCAACTTAAAGGTTCTTATAGTCAGAGAGCTAACCTCTAGTCTAGGCGCGCAGTGGCTCCTTAGATGAGCCACTTTGGAGGCAATCTTGATTACATCATCTCCCCTGTTTATACGGTGCTCCCTGTGACCGCTATGTAGTACCAGCCACCAGGAAGGACCTTTGAATGTTCTACGATGTCTCTTAGAACCTTCCTGTCCCCCTTTGGGTCATAAAAAAATGAGTCATTTGGCTTGGATTTGACTCAGTGACCTCTCGCTCCAGAGACCATCTCTAGAATATTTAAATCACAAGGAGTTGTCCTAGGTAGTGTTTGCTGGCTATACTATCATGTTTAGACCAAGGGGAATTGCTCCAAAGGAGCAGTGCATGCCTTGTCTATCTGGACCAGACTTAGGGGACTTACTCCAAGGAAGCAAAGCATGCCTAGTCCGTACTGTGCCTGTCTAAATATCAGCTATGGAAAAGGAGTATATCAGGTCAACAGCCACTTCTTCCTCTTGCTTGGACCCTTCTCCAAGCAGTACAGCAAAAGATCCTCAAGTGTGAGCCATCTGGCTTCTTCCCTGACCAAGCCTCCTGTTGTTCGGAAAGGAACCATCCGACTCAGTTTCAGGTCCACTGGAGCAAGTTCCAGGAAACTACCAGATGCTTGCTCTGATTGTCAATCCAATTTGATCATTCAAAAGATCAGGTGGTAAATTGTCTATTGTCTAAGTTTCAGGCTGATCCAATGGTCGGATTCGGAGATATGAATTGTCAAAGTTTCCGGGGTCATGGACCGCCGATGTCTGGGCGATCATGGGCGAAGGCTCCATGCCTTAGCCTGAGAAAAGAATAAGGACAAGAGGTCCATGGTCAAGACCTGATGGGAGAAATATCAAAAAGTTCCTAGATTCTGGGATTGCCTTGTCAGAGTGTGCTGTTTAGGAAAAAGGTACCTCTCCTTACTTTTTTGGTGAGATGAGATCCTTGTATGCTAGCCATGGACAAATGGCAATTCTCTATGGGATTGTAGGTTATGTGACAATCAAGAGTATACCATGAGAGCATTTTCTAGCTCTCTAGGTTGTGTGTAAATGGTCAGCCTGATTGCTAAGCTAATTTCCTCTGTTGTGTGAGATTATGGAGTCGAGTGTGTGACCCTTAGCCTCCATGGCTAAGTGGATCGCTTGTGAGAGGGCTGACTTGTCCAAGCTCTAGCTCTATATGTATTCCAGTATTTTGAGTGATTCAACAACCATTCTTCTGTACAAGTGATGCCCTTTCAGTCCCACATGCTCACTGCTCCAAGGCTCCCTCTGTCCTCCATATCCAACATTTCATATCAAAGCCAAGTTCATAAGACAAGCTTGTTAACGAGTCCAAGATCATGAAGATCCAACAATTAGAATGAGAATTATACTCAAAACGAGGTCGGCCAGGGCTACACTCTTCTCTATGAGTAAGACTGTCACCTTATGATGACCATACCTCTCTCGTTTCTTTGTCAAACGTAAAAGGTAGTACATGCAAATTGTATTATTTTTCCTAAGCTTTCCATTGGTACAAACATATATGCATTCCATTGCTATGTTTGGGAGAAACGACATTTACAAGCTGGCTGGTCGGAGTTGGGGTAGGAGCAGAAGCATACCCTATTTTCAAGAGGGCATATTGTTCAAAATCCTGTTGATGACCCTGTTTTATTAGTCGATCCGAAAGGCTCTATATTCCCAAATTCCTCGTATGCTGGCATCTATAGTCCATTTTTTTATAGACAAATTTGGGGTAGAAGCAGCAGCAGAAGCAAGGATAGCGACGCCACTTAAGAGCAGCGTTCAACATCACCAAGCCTCAGAATAGCAGTAGCAGGCGTTCTGACAATAGCACAACCCTTGGAGAGGCTGGAAGGATGCGCCAACTTCACATTTTGGAAGATCCGTACTCATCTCCTTTTAAAGGAGAGGGGCTTGTGGGAGGTGGTGAGTGGCGATGAGCGTGCTCCGCCTCCACAGGCAAAAGGTATCACAGCATCGGAGGTAGTGGCGGGAAAGACACCGCAGCAAGGTACATCCGATGCAAGTTCAGCTATAACTGCAGAAGTGGTATATGAGGCTGCTTATCAACACCATCTCCAATCCGCATCATTAGTCCGTGAGTGACAAGACTACTACAAAATAGGGATGGGACACGTTGTGCAAGAAGTATGAAAGTAAGGATCTCGCATTCCTCATACTTTTGGAGGATAAGATGATGACATTGAAAATGCAGGTTGGCGAAGGGATGTACGCGTACTTGGATAGGGGAAAGGAGCTGGCAAAGCAGCTGAAAGCAGCCGGCAACCCTGTGGAGGAGACACGCTTCATCCTCTTGCCGACTCTCAACCTCGACTTCATCTGCACGCACCTGGTGCAGGAAGAATTGTGTCACAGTGCAGCAAAGCGCAATGGTTGCGGCAACATTGAAGCAATACTTGTGGCCACAAGCTCATGTAACCACCAGCAGCAATCTGGGTAGTAGAGAGGCAAGAAGAAAGGCAAGTGCCACTATTTCCAGAAAGAGGGGCACTACAAGAAAGAGTGCTTTGAGTTCAAGAGAGACCAGAAGGAGCAGCAGTAGCAACAACAATAACAGCAATCTCCATAGCAACAGCAGTAGTAGTCACAGCAGCAGCAGCAGTAACAACAGCACAACCAGGTCGGCGTGTGCCATTTTGGGAACATAAACATGGCCAAGGAGGTGCACAACCGCCTCTGAATGGCGAAGTCTGATATGTCACAGGTGGTGAAGGCGGATCTCGCATGGTATAAGGACTCAGGGTGTACCAAGAGCCTGACGCTCCACAAAGGGGTGATTTACGCAGCTGCTCTCCCTCTCCCCCCCATCCGATTGCATTAGTTGATGATCGGGTGGTGTATGCTGAGCAGATTGGAATTCTGGAGATGTGGTTGGAGACCCCGCATGGCATTGAAGTGGGAGTATTCCATGGCGTGTTCTGTGTACCTGATGCTGCATTCAACCTTCTCTCAGTGTCCTCTCTCACCAACACAGGACTGTAACTCATCTTTGACGACGAATATTACTATATCCTTGACAATGAAATGGGAGAGGAGTTGGCCAAGTCGGTGAAGGAAGACGACAATTACCACCTGTTGGGGAAGACCAAGATCCCGCGCGAGCAGAGTCTTGCAGCAATGGTGTAGGCCACAGATGGCAGAATCTGGCATGCGCACTACGACCACATCGGCATACGTACCTTGCAACAACTTTTCTCATCCTACATTGAAACGTTCAGTCGTTACACTACTGTGTACTTCCTTTCTTCCAAGGACCAGTGTTTTGACAGGTTCAAGGAGTTCAAGGCAATGGTGAAGAACCAAACTGGCAAGAAAATCAAGGTACTGTACAACGACCGCGGTGGAGAGTACCCAAGCAAGGAGTACATACCGTGTCGTACTTGCTGTAGCAAAATCGTGTAGCAGAACGCGCCAACCGTACCATCGTTGAGTCGGCCTTCTCCATGCTGCATGCAGCTCGGCTCACATACAACTTTTGGGCTGAGCAGTGAGCACAGTGGTCTACATCAAGAACCGTAGTCCAAATAAGGTGCTGGAGGAGATGACGTCGTACGAGGCATGGTTTGGCAAGAAACTGAGCGTAGGTCATCTTTGCGTGTTTAGTAGCTTGGCATAAATGCTCGTGCCAAAAGAGAAGCGGCAGAAATGGGATACAAAGAGTGCACAAATACTAATGATCAGCTATGACGTGGCAAACAAGGCGTATTGTCTCTACAAGAGGGATACTAGCCACGTCATCATCTCTGCGGATGTCGTTTTCAACAAAAGTAATGTCATCGGCACCAACATCATCTGCAAAGAGGCAGCAGAACCAACAGCTAATAAAGCAGTAAGAGAAGACATTCTCCATGACCCCATCTTTCCTTAAGATTCCTCTACTATGGCAATGGAAGAACCCCTCTCCTCTCCCATGTCTGATGTAGCAGATAAAGTGGCCTCATCGTTAGAAACAGAGGAAGAAGATGCACCACCATTAGCAGGAGCAGTTTTGCCAGTAGCACTGCACTAGCCGCCTGCTTACGCTCTAGAACTAGGTGGACAGTACCCTCTCAGGGTGCGTTACAAGCCTCGTGAACGCGAGCATTTCTAGATGCTAAAAAAACCAGACTAGATGAACGTGGCAGTTGCAACAGACTCAGATGAGCCGACATCGTATAAGGATGCCATGGCTACACCAGATGTAGCACATTGGGAGCAAGCTGTGCAGTAGGAGATACACTCGTAACTCGACAACGGTACGTGGGAGGTGACTGAGTGTCTACCTGGACGCAAGGTAATCAAGTGCAAGTGGGTGTTCAAGAAGAGGAGGGGCATAGATGGTAACCTCAAAAAGTACAAGGCGAGGCTGGTCTCCAAGGGCTACTCCCAGCAGGAAGGTATCAACTACACAGAAACATTTGCTCTTGTTGAAAAGTTTGCATCTGGGCACACGCTCCTTTCTTATGCCGTGGTTGAGTATTTCAAGATTCACTACATGGATGTCAAGACGGCATTCTTAATCGGTGACTTGGAGGAGGAAATCTACATGGAGCAGCCGGAGGGATTTGTCATGGATGGCCATAAGCACCTGGTTTGCAAGCTGTAGAAGTCGTTGTACGGCCTCAAGCAAGCGTCACGTGCTTGGAACAAGAATTTAGACAATGCTACAGTACATGGGGATGGAGCGTAAGGAATGTGATTATAGTGTCTATTATAAGCAGCATGGGTATGAGATCCTCATGATCATTGTCTATGTGGATGATATGCTCCTCCTCTCCAACAGTATGTCTGCACTACATGAGTTCAAGGAGGCCATGCAGGAGCGCTTCTAGATGTTTCATCATGGGGAGGCGTCATACTTCCTTTGTATCCAGATCATGCATGACTGTAAATCATACTCTCTCTCCATAGCAGAGTTACTACATCAAGGATGTCTTGCAGCGGTTTGACATGGTAGGGGCTAAACCCATTAGCACGTCACTAGAGACACAGTAGTACCTCGTGAGCTTCAATGGAGAAGCGGATGTAGCTGAGTGACACGAGTACCAGAGCACCGTCGGTAGTCTCACTCTGGCGGGACCTCGTACAGGCTCTAAGCGCTGTGAGCTAGCACATGGTTAATCCTAGACCTGAGCATCAGAAGGCAGTGAAGCGGATCTTCTGCTACCTTGTTGAAACCATTCACATCGGCATCACCTACAACGGCACTGACAACATCATCCGTTACACAGACGCAGATTGAGCTTCAAACCCTGCGGACCGCAAGTCCATCTCCAGACATGTGTTTCTCATGAATGGCCAGGCCATCAGCTAGTGTAGTAAGCGGCACGTGGTTGTGGCTATCTGAAGCACAGAAGTTGAGTATGTCTCTCTCAGTTTTGGAGCAAAAAAAGCAGTTAGGCTTCTACATCTCGTGGCGGAGATGAGTGGGAGTTGTCAGCCTGCCTCAGGCGACGGTCTAGAAAATGGATTCCAACACAATGGTTCCCGCCGACCGCTCTTGGTATTGCAATCAAGAGGTGATATCACCCTCAAAGCCAAGGTTTCACACTGAGCAATTCATAGGAATCACTTCCTTCCACTATGTCCTTAGCACCTGGTCACTTTCACGCGAGGAGCTAACCCTTGGGGCTTAAACCAACCAATGATTCTTTAGTGTCTGCCTCTGGTGGACAACTCTGTGAGGAGTCTCAAAGGTAATAACTGTACTCAATGATAGGCAACTGACAGGTTGTTATAGTCCTAGAGCCAGCCTCTAGCCTAGGCGCGCAATGGCTCCTTGGATAACCAAGTTTGGGGGTAATCTCGATTGCGTCATCCCCCTTGCCTACATGGCACTCCTTGCGACCGCAAAGTGGCGCCTACCTCTAGGAAGGACCTTGGAATGTTCTAAGATGTCTCTTAGAACCTTCCTCTCTCCCTTTTGGTCATAAAGGAAATTAGTCACTGGGATGGGATTTCACCGAGTGACCTCTCCCTCCAGAGACGAACTCTGGAACGTATAGGCCACAAGGAGTTGTCCTATGTACTGTTTGCCGGCTATAGTATCCAGTTTAGACCAAGGGGACTTGCTCCAAAGGAGCAGTGCGTGCCTTTTCTATTGGGACCAGACTTAGGAGACTTACTCCAAAGGAGCAGTGCATTCCTAGTCTGACATGTGCCTGTCCAAATGTCAGCGATGGACAAGGAGTATATCAGGTCAACAAACTCTCCCTTGCACCTCTGTCCATTAACAGTGAGATCTCTCTTCTCTCCAGCAGTCTTGGCCTCAGTCTTCGTCCGCTGCGTTGACCATACCGATGCCTCGAGCACCTGCAGAGTGCAATTCACTCTCCAGTGCCTTTGTCATGCAATCTACGAGCATCTTCTTGGTCTCCACGTATTCCAGATCCACGATCTCCTTTACGACCAGGTCGCGTGAGTAATGGCAACTGATATTGATGTGCTTGGTCTGCTGGGAGATGACGTCATCCTGTGCAATTTTCATGGTACTCTTGTTATCGATGCAGACCTCTGTTGCTTCCGTCTGTGGCACTTTCATCTCGGCAAGCAAATTACGTAGCCACTGTATCTCCTTGCATGCTTTTGACAGAGCGATGTTATCTGCCTCTGCAATAGAGAGGGTGGTACAGTCTTGCTTTCTCCTTGCCCAAGAAACTGCACCACCGTTCACGAGGCAAAAACAGCCCCATGTGGACTTTCTATCATCGATTCTTCCTCCCCAGTCGGTGTCTGTGTAGCTCACCAGCCGTAGCGGATCAGATCCCTCTTGGCCTCCAAACTGGAGTCCCAGTACTGTGGCCCTAGATTGGCCACAAACCTGCTCACTTGTCCCATAGCATAGGAAATGTCAGGGCGTGTTCCCACCATGGCATACATGAGGCTGCTAACAGCAGACTCGTAGGGAATGTTCTCCATCTCACGCCATTCTGCTTCCATACTGGGACTCATAGAGGAGGATAGCTTGATGTCTGTTATCATGGGTGTACTGATCAACTTGCAGTCCTCCATGTTATAGCGCTTGAGGACCTCCATGATGTACTTGGTCTGGTTCAGCTCGATGGTGCCTGCTGCTCAATTGCGGAGGACGGCTATCCCGAGGTAGAACTCTAGCAGATCCATGTCCTTCATCTTGAACCTATTACTGAGATCTGTCTTCAGCTTGTTCAATAGCTCGATGTGAAAATTAGCACTTCTCCAGGATCACAGGTGTCTAAGGAGATACAACAAATCAAGCAACTGTGACTGAAATGCACTGTGTTGTACACACTACAACTGTACACTGCAAAGAATCACTTTCTGTTACACACTGACGATTCAAGAGGTTACACAGAAGTCAGAGGTACACGGCTCGTCTCTTGAGCTTTCCAATGATATGCTGTACTTGCAAAATGGTGCAGTACAGACAAAGCAATCTACAAATGAAACTACTACCTATTTGTACTAGTCTAGTGACTAGGAAATACAAAGAGCAAGCAAAATGCACGAGCTTGGTCTGTCCGGTCCGCTTGTGTCTTCCTTGAGCGTCCCGGACGCCGGTTGGTGTCCCCAGGCACCAAGCAACCGAGGTTGGCGGATGCCCAGCGCCCTCGGTGCGATCCACGGACGAGATCGTCCCGATCTGCGGCAGGTCCTCTGCTCCCGTCGATCTTCTTGCTCGTCGGGTGAAGAGGAGCTCGTGCTCGCACTCTCGATCCCGCGACGGCTGCGATCGCTCCATCGTTTGCGCGATGCTCTCCGATCCATCGATCCATTGTTTATAAAGATCCCGCAGCTCCGTTCCCTCAATCCGATGTCTCGATCGAAGCCCGTCCATCTGCTCCGATCTTCGGTCCGTGTTTTCGCTGCCCCACCGCTTGCCACGTCAGCACCTATCGTATCGAGAGGAGCTCACGCTCACACTCTCGTACTTGCACTCGGTCCTCACCGAGGCCATAACCTGTACTTCCGCAAATCACGCCAGAACTTAAGGTGGCCGTCCGCATTCTCCTCGTCAATCAATAGGAGGCTGCGGTAGGCCCTCGTACCGGGTTAGACTCCCGGATGATGGTATCTGACCCCGCCATCGGTACAGCAGAGTCCAATAGACTAGAGTCCGGTAGAGTGGGCAGAGGGGTGGGGGAGAGAGTGGCGACCTCTCCCCCAGCCCTCTTGCCTTTTTATCCCAAGTGCCCATGCCGAGTACAAAGTAGGACACTTGTGAGATAGTGACATAATCTATGTCACTTTTCTCCTTTTGCCCATATCTCCAGATCGAGCCATCCAAATTGGCTGAAATTTGGACAGTGGACGGCTGACGAGGAGATCTGTCCATTGGTCCCACCTGATTAGGAATCGGCCTTGTAGTGATGAAGATCCTGATTTTCCAACATTCCCCCCCCTTGAATGCCAAGCCCGAGAAGGGATGGCATTCAAGCAGAAAAGCAAGCGGCAAAGAAAAGAAGGCGAGGCAGGGGCACGCACGTAAAAAAAAAACTCATCAACGGTGGAGATGAGACTTCCCCCCCCCCGGGTGACCCAAGCCGATGCCAAATAAAATAGCAGAACAGGAGGCACCCGGTGGACTTGGTGTACCCAACTTGGGCCAATGCCTCGGCAGAGCCGTACGGCAGAGTGAGGGATGCCATCGGGGAACATCCTGCCCGGACACATGTGGGATCGAAACCCCCCACATGGCCGGGACCCGTGGTGAGCCAACATCGGCGGCCCACCAGGCGAACGGCGAGGTCAAGAATGGAACAGAAATGAGAAAAGAGAACGCGTGGCCCCAGGGCGTAGGAGAAGAGGCGGACACCCGGAGTGAAGCGCGTAGCGGGGAGCGAGCCGCACCCTTGCGATTGTCGGGATGCGAGGAGCGAGCCGCGAGACAGCCCGGGGCGCGAAGAAGACATGTAAAAGAGGGGCAGAAGCCGTGCAAACGAGCAAAGAGAGGCGCAGGCGCCACGCACAGCCACCGGGTCCAACGCCTCATATGGGGGAACCCGGGAGGCCATGCGGGGAGCGCGAGAGAGGGCAGAGCGAAGAGGAGAGGGGCGTGGCGGCCAACCGCAACCTGCGTCCGTGCCAACGCCTCATGTGGGAGGCACGGAAGCGGGAGGGGAGAGCGGCATTGCCGTCGGTCATCTTCGTCCATCCCAACGCCTCATGCGGGGGGGACGGAAGAAGAGGACCCAGGGGATGCAGGAGCAGGAAGAGAGAGCAAGCCGAGGTGAGCACAGAGCGCAACATGACGGTCGGCAGAAAGAGGCTTGGTGAAGGTGTCAGCGGATTGCTGCTCGGTAGGAATGTAGAGCATGCAAACCTCACCGTCGTCAACGGCGTCACGGACGTAGTGATACTGCCGGCGAACGTGTTTGCTGCGATCATGGAGAACGGGATCCTCGAAGAGGGCAATGGCACCTTCGTTGTCGCAGTTGATGGTGGTATGTGCAAGTTGGTCGAAGCCGAGTTCAGAAAGAATCATGCGAAGCCAGACGGCTTTATGAGTGGCTTCACTCTCAGCGATGTATTCGGCTTTAGTGGAGGACAGAGCCACCACGGATTGCTTCTTTGAGCGCCAACTGACGGGGCCTCCATTGAGAAGAAAGACGTAGCCAGATGTCAATCGACTGGTGGCGTGATCACCAGAGAGGTCCGCGTCGCAGAAGCCATGAAGAATGTTGTCACCGGTGGAAGAGTACCGAATTCCAAGGTCGGCGGTGGAGCGCAAGTAGCGAACGCTTCGTTTGGCCGCAACGATGTGAGCGGCGGTGGTGTTCTGGCAGCCTTGGCTGAGGATACCAACAGCATAGGACAGATCAAGACGTGTGGCAACAGAGGCATACATCAGGGAGCCCACCATGCTGGGAAAAACTTTGGCGTTGGTGGGAGCGAGAAGATCCGCCGGAGCGGGGACTTTGGTGAGGCCATGCTGGAGAGCCAAGGCTGTAGCCATAGGGTTGGCGTCACCAAGTTGAAACTTATCAGCGACACATTGTGCATACGTGGCTTGATTGAGAACGATGTGACTGTCCTGCTGTTGGTGCACTTGAATGCCGAGATAATATTTCAAGGGACTCATGTCGCTCATCTCAAAGCGTCGAGACAGCGGGTCCTTGAAAGCGGAGATGGTGTCCAGCATGGGACCAAACAGGATGAGGTCATCGACATAGAGAATGATGCTGATGGTGTTGACTCCGGAGCGATAGTAGATCGAGTGGTCAGAATGGAGATGAGTCAGATTTTGCCCAAGGAAGAACTCATGAATCTTGAGATTCCATTGGCGTGGGGCCTGCTTGAGCCCATCGAGGGAGCGCTTGAGACGACAGACGAGATGAGCCTTGTTAGGTTCCACAAAACCCTCGGGTTGTGTCATGTAGATGGTCTCATTCAGGTCCCCATTGAGAAAGGCGCATTTGACATCCATCTGATGCAGAATCCAACCGTTAGCAGCAGCAAGAGACAGAATGACACGGATTGAAGAGTACTTGGCCGCTGGGGCAAAGGTGTCACTATAGTTGACGCCGAGAACCTGACTGTAACCACGGGCCACGAGGCGAGCTTTGTATCGTTCAGGCTCGCCAGCGCTGTTGAGTTTTCTACGAAACACCCACTTGCAAGTAACGACAGGTTGGTCCGGCGGCTGTGGAACAAGATCCCATGTACCTTGTTTTTTAAGCTGATCAAATTCCTCTTGGCTGGCTTGGCGCCAAAGAGCCGCATCAGGTCGACGCATGGCATCCTTGTAGCTGATGGGGTCGATGACTTGAGTGACGAGAGCACTGTCATCTTCATCATCTGACATGTGGAGTATGGCGAGTTGAAAATACGTTGGGGTAGTGCGGTTGCGGGTGGAGCGACGGAGACCAGGGATGGCAGCAGATAGCGGCGGAGCATCTGGTGCTGATGATGGAAGGGATTCTCCAGTGATGTGTTCATGAGGATGTACTGGAGGAAGCACATCAGCATTTTCATCGACGACTGGGTCAACGTTGAACTTCTGAATGGGCTCGGGAGCCGTGTCCATAGGTATGGTGACGATGGGTGAAGTAGGGAGAATCCTTGTGTTGAGGAAGGTGGTTTCATCGAAGATGGGTTGTCGTGCACGGGCCACAGTTTGCGTAGCAGGATCCTAAACTCTGTAGATGTCGTGGTTGTCTTCATATCCAAGAAGGATGCAGGCCTTAGACCGCAGCTCCAACTTGGAGCGAAGTTCTGGGTGTAGCCAGACGTGAGCGGTGTAGCCGAAGATGCGAATGTGTTGCAGATGGGGTTTCGCACCGGTCCATGCTTCATATCGTGTATGAGTATCACTGGGAAGTTTGACTGTGGGCAGTCGGTTGGTAATATAGGCTGCAGTGGAGAGAGCCTCCTCCCAAAAGACCGATGGTAGTGCAACTGTGTGTAGCATTGTCCGAGCGCATTCTAGAAGAGTCTGATTCATGTGCTCAGCCTTCCCGTTTTGTTCAGGCGTGTAGGGAACGGTGCGTTGGTGTTGGATACCTTTCTGCTGGAAGAAAGAGTGGAGTGAGTGACAAATGAACTCAACGCCGTTGTCAGTTCTGATTTTCTTCATGGTGAGGTTGGTTTCATTTTCAATCTGCCGCATCCAGGTCTTGATGATATCGGAGGCTTCATTTTTGTAGCGGAGAAACTTGACCCAAACGAAGTGGCTGTAGTCATCGATGATGACCAGGAAGTAGTGCTTGTTTGACAGGGAACCTTCCTTGATGTAGCAGAGGTCCATGTGAAGCAGTTCCAGTTTTTGTGTTGTCGTTGTAGTTGGATGAGCCTTGAATGGTTTTTTATGTTGTTTGCCTGTCAAACAGCCGCTGCATGGTGTTGTGTCGGAAGGCTTCGTAAGTCCGGATGGGAGATCATGAACCCATTATTGTTGTGCCATGTTGTGTAGGGTGGCATAGTTGACGTGGACAAGTCGGCGATGCCATAAGTCAGCTGTGGAAGCTGCCGAGGTCGGATGACGGCTGTCAGAGGAAACAGCTGCCATAAATGCGACTTCTGGTTCATTTGTCAGCATAGCTGATGGTACCTCCTCTGAGTCGAGAATTGTCAAGTGACCAGTGCGAGTAGCAACGGCTGCTATATTTCCTTTGGTGTCCAGAATCTTGCAGTTCTTGTCCAGATCAAACATCACTCTGAAGCCGTTGTCGTTGATGCATCCGACGGATAGGAGATTAGCCGCAAGTTCAGGGACGAATAAAACCTGGCTGAAGGTGTGCGTCACCTGTTGCCCTTGAAGGGTGATAAGCACTCGCACTGTACCTTCACTGTAGGCCGGGATGAGTCGTCCATCACCCACACGAACTCCGCGAGGTTGTGCGTACTGGGTGTAGGTGGTGAACCATTCCTTACGACAGGTCATATACTTGGTACATCCTGAGTCAATAATCCAGGCAAGGACTCCCGCAGCGAGTAGGTAGGCATAGTCAACGGAGCACATTGCCAGTTCTTCCAGGATGGGTTTTTCATGATTGATTGAGGAGTCAGAACTTGCCCCGCTTGAGTCTGAAGTATGTTGTTTGAAGTCGGTTGCGTCGGCTGTGAAAAATTTTAGCTGGAGAATGGAGTCACTGTCCGGATTTTGCTGCATGTCGGCGGAATTGTGACCTGTAAAACCTGAGATGAGATGGAAAAAGTCAGCCAACTGTATTGAAAAGGCTGAGAGAAAGGCTGATGGTGTCTCATCAGTGAGAAGAGCATGCGGAGTTTTGCGCGTTGGCGCATTGAATCGCGGTCGTTGCTCTGGACGAGTCGGACAGTCAAGTTGGATGTGCCCCTTTTTGTTGCATCGCCAGTAGATGCGATCCCCTGGGTGAACATAAGGCATGGGAGCCTGTTGAGGATATCCAGGTCGAGGTTGATATGTGGCTTGAGTGCCTTGGTTGGTGCTGGGACGAATGTTCCCATATGTCTCGTCTTTCTTTGTTCGTCGATCTGGTCGTCCTTGACATTTGGCGTAAAGTCCAACTTCACCACCATTTTCTTTGATGTAGGCATCTTCGTCAAGCATAAGAGCCTGTGTTGCCTTCTCAATGGTCAGCACATGTGGCTTGGCAGCTGCTGCCGCTGCGGCCGCTGCTGGTCCTACTGCTGCTTGTGCTGCTGCTGGTGCTGTGGGAACAGCGTTCCCAATGGCGTCTAGAGCGCTCTTGACACCAGACCCGATGAGTGTAATTTTTTCATCATCTTCCTGTCGATCGTTGTTGAAGGTTTGAAGTCGCTTCACTGTGTGTTGAAAACGTGTGGGAAGACTCTGAAACAAGGTCTGAACAAGCACTCTTTCAGAGATAACTTCACCCAAGGCTGTGATGCGACTGGAAAGATCTTTTAGATGACCGATATGATCCTCAAGCCGAGTATGTTCCTCCATTTTTTGAGTGCGAAACTCTTTCAGTAGATGACCCAGCTTATCGTCGCTGATGTTGTGATAACGTCGCTTGAGGGCTCGCCATGCAGTTCTCGGACAGAGGTCCACATTGTCGT
Source organism: Penium margaritaceum (assembly GCA_023375785.1). Taxonomy (NCBI): domain Eukaryota; kingdom Viridiplantae; phylum Streptophyta; class Zygnematophyceae; order Desmidiales; family Peniaceae; genus Penium; species Penium margaritaceum. The sequence continues at coordinate 57,728 of SZWC01000774.1, read as the reverse complement.
CACGAATGAGAAATTTGAGCCGCTCTTCCAGTTGCATAGCCAGGATTGCAAAAGCTTGGTCGCACCGCCTCTTATGACTGATTTTCTCCTCGGCAGAGGCATTAGCATCCACAACGTCTGTAGGTGGGTCAGTAACCACCCCCCATAGTCGTTTGTTCATGAATACCATTTTCATGTTGAACGCAAAAGATTGATAGTCATCGCCGTTGAAGATTGGTATCTTGAAATGATCATGATGGTCGCTTCCTGTGAGCTTCCTGTGATGGCGACAACTGCTCCTGGTGAGGGCACCTCCTGCTCTGATACCAAATGTGAAAATTAGCACTTTTCCAGGATCAGAGGTGTCTCCGGAGATACAACAAATCAAGCAACTGTGACTGAAATGCACTGTGTTGTACACACTGCAACTGTACGCTGCAAAGAATCACTTTCTGTTACACATTGACGATTCAAGAGGTTACACAGAAGTCAGAGGTACACGGCTCGTCTCTTGAGCTTTCCAATGATATCCTATACTTGCAAAATGGTGCAGTACAGACGAAGCAATCTACAAATGAAACTACTACCTATTTGTACTAGTCTAGTGACTAGGAAATACAAAGAGCAAGCAAAATGCATGAGCTTGGTCTGTCCGGTCCACTTGTGTCTTCCTTGAGCGTCCCGGACGCCGGTCGGTGTCCCCAGGCACCGAGCGACCGAGGTTGGCGGATGCCCAGCACCCTCGGTGCGATCCACGGACGAGATCGTCCCGATCTGCGGCAGGTCCTCTGCTCCCGTCGATCTTCTTGCTCGTCGGGTGAAGAGGAGCTCGTGCTCGCACTCTCGATCCCGCGACGGCTGCGATCGCTCCATCGTTTGCGCGATGCTCTCCGATCCATCGATCCATTGTTTATAAAGATCCCGCAGCTCCGTTCCCTCAATCTGATGTCTCGATCGAAGCCCGTCCATCTGCTCCGATCTTCGGTCCGTGTTTTCGCTGCCCCACCGCTTGCCACGTCAGCACCTATCGTATCGAGAGGAGCTCACGCTCACACTCTCGTACTTGCACTCGGTCCTCACCAAGGCCATAACCTGTACTTCCGCAAATCACGCCAGAACTTAAGGTGGTCGTCCGCATTCTCTTCGTAAATCAATAGGAGGCTGCGGCAGGCCCTCGTACCGGGTTACACTCCCGGACGATGGTAGCTGACCCCGCCATCGGTAGAGCAGAGTCCAGTAGAGTAGAGTCTGGTAGAGTAGGCAGAGGGGTGGGGGAGAGAGTGGCGACCTCTCCCCCAGCCCTCTTGCCTTTTTATCCCAAGTGCCCATGCCGAGCACAAAGTAGGACACTTGTGAGATAGTGACATAATCTATGTCACTTTTCTCCTTTTGCCCATATCTCCAGATCGAGCCATCCAAATTGGCTGAAATTTGGACAATGGACGGCTGACGAGGAGATCTGTCCATTGGTCCCACCTGATCAGGAATCGGCCTTGTAGCGATGAAGATCCTGATTTTCCAACACTCGACTGATGACGAGGAGATGATCAGGTCATCCCCGTAGAGTGTAACTAGCATCAAGCCTTGCTCATCCTCCTGTAGATAGACACTAGGGTCGTTCTAGCAGTGCGTGAAGGTGAGCCCGGCCATGAAGCGTCCATCTCCTTGTAACACATCGTTGGGGCCTATTTCAGCCCGTAGAGTGCTTTGACCAGCTTGCAGACCTTGCTTTCTGGAGCTTTCACTCCCTCGGGCACTTCCATCAGCACTTCTTTGTCTGGCTTCCCGTAGAGGAAAGCTGTCTTGACATCCATCTGGTGGACCTCCAGATCTTTTGCAGCAGCGATACAAAGCATGGATCTGATAGAGGAAAAGATGACTACAGGCATGAAGGTCTCCTCGTACTCTGAGCCTGCACGCTGGGAAAACCCCTTTGCCACAACTCTTACCTTGTACTTGTCGATAGTACCATCCTGCTTGAACGTTTTCCAAGGTATCCACTTTGACTCCACCACGTGCGTGTTTGGGGACCTGTCCACCATAACCAATTTTCTCTTCAATGGATACGAGTTCGCTATCCACTGCTTCGTTCCACTTGGCCGCATTTGGCATGTTCATAGCCTCCGTTACGGTCACAGGCTCTCCCGGAGCATGACCAGCTGAGTCCAGTCCATTCCTCACTCTCAGCATCGTATTTGGGCAGAGGCTTCTTCCGGCGCATACTACGCCGGAGTGTTGCTGGTGGTGCTTCAAGACTTAGTTGCTTTTGTTGCTCCTACGCTGCCAGTGATCCGCTGTTTGAGGAAGAGCCACCGGCCTCAGAGTTTGACTGAGAGACCTCGGACGACTCAGACTTAGTGTCAGAGTCCATCGCTGTGTCGGCCTGCATCGCCACTCTCCCTATAGCACCATCCTTCTCTGGCACCATCTGCCAGTTTTCTCGTGCCTGATCATCTGACCCGAGGAACATAACCCACTCTCCTGATGTGGGAGCATGGAGAGGGTCTAGCGCCTCTCCCTTGCCGAATGTCCTTTCATCAAACTTGACATCTCGGCTCCTGATGAGCTTTCCAGTCACTTGGTCCCACAGCGTGAACGCCATGTGTGCGGTGTCGTATCGGACCATTACACACTTACGAGCACGTGCATCTAGCTTGCCACTTTTATTGCTTGGACCTTTACCCAGGCAGTACAGCCAAAGACCCTCAAGTGTGAGGCATCTGGCTTTTTCCTTGACCAAGCCTCCTATGGCGTCCTGAGCTGCTTCTCTTGCTGCTTTTACCACACCTTCCAAGCGCGGCTACCGGATTGAGATTCACAAGGTAGTAATGAGTTCTTGTAGCTTCAGTCCAGAAGTAAGGTGGGAGTTTGGCACCGAAGAGTACACTTCGTGTCATGCCAAGAATAGTCTGGTTCATCCGCTTGGCAACTCCATCACTCTGGGGGTATAAGGCATGGTGGTCTGGTGGTTGATGCCGTGTTGGCTCAACCAGCCTTTGCACGCCTTGTACTCACCACCGTTGTCCGTGCGCAATGCCTTGACCTTCTTGCTTGTCTGCCGCTCTACTATCGCGATAAACTCTTGCAGCTTCTCCTTGACCTCTCCCTTTGTCTTGAGGAAGTAGATCCACATCTTACAACTGTGGTCATCGATGAAGGTCAAGAAATAGTTGCTGCCTCCATTCAAAGGAGTGCGGAATGGTCCGCACACATCAGAGTTAATGAGGTCCAAGATTACTGCCGCACGTTGGTCATTACGCTCAAAGGGCTTTCTCTTTGCCATGGAGGCATGGCTCATACATGCCTTGGAGGCATGGCTCATACAGCTTCTTACACTTTCCCTCATCCTTGGTCTTGTATCCCTCCATCCCATGAAGTTCTTCGTGCCATTGCATAGCTTGCAGTGTGTTGTCAGCCACATGGCCAAATCGCCTGTGCCACAGCTCAGCATCTGTGTTGGTCGAGTTAGCCGCCATGGTGACGGCTTGAAGTGCAACATCAGGCTTTGGAGACTTGGGCTCTTCAACCGTCACATATTCCTCATTTTTACTTTCAAGGGGTTTGGTCTGAAGCACTTAGATCCCATCAACTCTTGAGACCTGTGCGACAAGACTCTCCTTGGAATAGGAGATATTGATGTCCTTCTTCTTGACAATCACGGCCTCCTCCTCCGTGAAGATGACTGTAATGTCGTGGTTCCTGATTTTGGACATTGACAAGAGGTTTGCCACAAAAGACGACATATAGACGACGTTCTCCAGCTTCAAGTATTTTTCAGCACCGGTCACGTTGATGCTGATCAACTTATCTCCCTCGCCTTGTACATAGACAAGGCTGCTGTTCGCATACCTGAAGCAACGTTCAATGTCCCCAATAGAAATGAACCCATCCTTCTCCCTTGAAGAGTGGTGGTTCGTGCCAGAGTCGAGCCCGTAGGCTCCACGCTTGAGCAGTGCCACTCCCTTGGTTGCCGGCAAGCTCTCAACCATCATATTCGTCAACTCCTTCTTACCCTTTCCTTTGCCCTCATATCTACCACCATGATCTCCGTCTTCGTTCTTCGGAATTCTGTACTCCCGTGCCCAATGCCCAGGCTTGCCATAGTTATGGCACTTTCCAGGACGCTTTGAACTCTTTCCACCGCCACCATTGCCTTTTCCTCCACTGCCACCGTTTCCGCTGCTGCTCTGACCTGAAGAGGAATTATTGCCACGACCACCGTACTCTACGGCATAGGCTGAAATATTAGCCTCACTAGCGTTGTGACGCATGGCCTCGTTGCGTACGTACTCGGACACTGCCTCATACATCAAATCCTCCTCCTTCTAACCGCCAAAGACGGTGATCAGAGGATCCTAGCTTTCTGGTAGCGCCATGAGGAGGATATGGCCTCCATGTTGGTGTCGATTTCCCAGTTCATTTGGGTCACTTGCTGCAGCAGTCCTTCAAACTGCAACAAGACGTCCGAAATTGACTCTCCCTCGCTCATCCTCATCGAAATCAGCTTTTGAAGGATGAAGAGGCAATTTGTAAGAGCCATTGTATGGTGTACACGTACAAGCTTTCTCATACCTTGGATATGGACATGCTATGACTCATGCACTGATGTCACAAGAATCGCAAGTGCCATGTCATTTTTGACACTCCACGCTTCATATCCAAGATCTGTTTTTAGAGGTTCAATCTCTTCTCCAAGGAACATCTTCAAGTAGCCACGCACCCTAATGACAATCTCAAATTGTCATCTCCACAAAGGAAAACCAAATCTTGTGAACTTTGACATCCCACCATTGACCTGCTTGAGAGTGAGCGTCGTGGGAGTCGTCATACTACTTTTGTGCTTCTCCGCTTCTATGCTTCGTTGAAGCTGATGTAGGCTGATGTAGGTTGTTGTGTACTAGCAATTTAGAATGTGCAGATCCGTTGCTTATCCCTTAGCTGTTGATCACCTACAAACAGAGAAGAACGCACACTAGCGAACCCAGGGTCGTGCCTCCAAGGGCAGAACCTATCTTGGTTAGGGCCCAAGGGTCGTACCTCCAAGGACAGAGCTTATCCTTGGCCCTTGTTCGCTAAGTGCCAGTACCCGCTGTTGGAGCTGATGGAGCAGATAGAGCAGATTGAGCTGATGGAGCTGATGCACACAGCAAGACAGAGAGAACGAGAGAGTGTGTAGAAGCGTGCCTTACAACTAGTTAGTGTGGGTCCATAACCCTTTCTCAACCTGCCTGAGGCGACGCTCTAGAAAACGGGTTCCGACACAATGGTTCTCGCCGACCGCTCTTGGTATTGCATCCAAGAGGTGATATCACCCTCAAAGCCAAGGTTCCATACTGAGTAGTTCATAGGAATCACTTCCTTGCACTGTGTCCTTAGCACCTGGTCACTTTGGCGTAAGGAACTAACTCCTACGGCTTAGACCAACCAATGCTTCTTTAGTGTCTGCCTCTGGTGGACAACTTTGTGAGGAGTCTCAAAGGTAAGAACTATACTCAATGACAGGCAACTGACAGGTTCTTATACCCCTAGAGCCAGCCTCTAGCCTAGGCGTGTAGTGGCTCCTTGGATAAGCCACTTTGGGAGCGATTTGGATTGCGTCATCCCCCTTGCCTACATGGCGCTCTCTGTGACTTCCAAGTGGTGCCTGCCACCAAGAAGGACCTTGGAATGTTCTAAGATGTCTCTTAGAACCTTCTTATCCTCCTTTTGGTCACATAGAAAATTAGTCACTGGGATTTGACCCGGTGACCTCTCGCTCCAGAGACCAACTCTGGAACGTCTAAGCCACAATGATATGTCCTAGGTAGTGTTTGCTGGCTATATTATCCACTTTAGACCAAGGGGACTTGCTCCAAAGGAGCCGTGCATGCCTTGTCTATTGGGATCAGACTTAGGGGACTTATTCAAGGGAGCAGTGCATGCCTAGTCTCTCTTGCGCCTGTCCAAATGTCAGCGATGGACAAGGAGCATATTAGGTCAACAGGAGTGCAGTAGTTCTAGTTCCTGTATGCGTCGACAACTAAAGCACAATCGCACTCACCAAGAATCCTAGGCACCACACACGCACCAAGCACATTGACATCACATATCACTCCATCAGACACATGGTGCAGGAGGGTGCTATCAAGCTAGAATTTACTCCAACCAGCAAGCAGGCCACTGATTTCTGTACCAAGCCAGTGACCCGTGAGAGGCAGCCGCTTTGCATGAAGGCATGTGGACTCAGCCCACTCTGATTGCGACAAAGTGGGAGATTGTTAGGAAAGGAGCCATCGGACTCAGTTTCAGGTCGACAAGAGCAAATTCCAGGAAACTACAAGATGCCTACTCCGATCGTCAACCCAACTTCACTATTGGAAAGATCAGGTGGCAAATTGTATATGGTCCAAGTTTTAGGCCGATCCTACGGTCGAAATGGGAGATATGGACCGCTGATATGTGGGTGACCATGGGTAATTGCACCATGTCTTAGCCTGAGAAAAGAAAAAGGACAAGAGGTCCAGGGTCAAGACCTGATGGGAGAAATATCCAAAAAGATCCTAGATTCTTGGATTGCCTTGTCAAAGTGTGCTGACTAGGAAAAACGTATCTCTCTTTATGTCTTAAGTGAAATGAGATCCTTGTGTGCTAGCCATGTAGACATGGTGATTCTCTATGGGATTGTGGATTATGTGACCACAAGGAGTATGCCATGAGAGCATTTTCTAGCTCTCTAGATTGTGTGTGAGTGGGTACCCTTATTATTAGGCTGATTTCCCCTCTTTTGTGAGATTATGGACTCTAGTGTGTGAGCCTTATCCTCCATGACTATGTCGTGTGGCTTGTGAGAGGGCTGACTTGTCCAAGCTCTAGCTCCATATGTACTCCATCATTTTGAGTGATTCAACCATTCTTCAGCACAACTGATGTCCTTTTAGTCCCACATGCTCGCTGTTCCAAGACTCCCACTCTCCTCCAGATCCAACACCTATGGCATCATGAGCTACTTCTCTTGCCACTTTGTACCATGCCTTCAAAGCATGATGCCGGAGTGAGATTCATAAGGTAGCAAATAGTTCTTACAACTTCTGCCCAAAGTTGAGATTGGAGTTTGGCATCAAAGAATATGCTTTGTCATGTCGCGGATAGTCTGGTTCATCCGCTCGGTAATACCATTGCTCTAGGGAGTGTAAGGCATAGTGGTCAGGTGGTTGATATCAGGTTGGTTCAACCAGCCTTTGTACGTCTCGTATTCACTGCCGTAGTCCGTACAAAGTGTCTTGACTATCTTGCTTGTCTACCACTCTACCATGTCGATAAATCCTTGCAACATCTCCTTCACCTCTCTCTTTATCTTGAGGAAGTAGATCAACATATTACGACTGTGGTCATCGATGATTATCAAGAAATACTTGCTACCGTTTGAAGGATTACAGAATGGTTTGCACAAATCAGAGTGAATCAGGTCCAAGATTGTTACCACACGTTGTCCATTACCCCAAATGGCTTTCTCTTTGCCTTTCCTTGGAAGCATGGCTCATATGTCTTCTTGTACTTTCCCTCATCCTTTGCCTTACATCCCTCCATCCCATGAATCACTTCGTGTTTCTACATAGCTTGCACTATGCTGACAGCCAGATGGCTTAACCACCTTTGTCACAGCTCAGCATCTTTGCCTTTGGTAGAGTTGGCGACCAACGTGGTGGCCTATGATAGAACATCAGGCTTTGGAAACTTGGACTCTTTTATCGCCACATATCCCTCATTTGTACTCTGAAGGGGCTTGGTCTGCAGCACATAGAGTCCATGAACTCTTAGGACTTGTGCAAAAAGACTATCCTTATGATAGGAGATCTTTATATCCTTATTTTTACAATAACGACATCATTAGTGAAGACAACCGTCATGTCGTGGTCTGTGATTTTGGACATTGATAAGAGATTTGCGGTAAAAGACGACATGTAGATGACGTTCTCCAGCTTCAAGTCTTTTTCAGTACCGTTCATGTTGATGTAGATTAACTTATCTCCGTAGCCTTGTCCATGGACAAGGCTCGTAATGACACACATGAAGCGACCTTTGTTGTCCCCTATGGAGATGAACCCATCTTTCTTCCTTGAAGAGCGGTGGTTCGTGTCCAGTTGTCCTAGGTAGTATTTGCTGGCTTTACTATCTAGTTTAGACCAAGGAGACGTGCCCCAAATGAGCACTGTATGCCTTGTATATCTAGACCAGACTCAAGGTTCTTACTCCAAGGGAGTAGTGTATGCCTAGTCCGTCCTATGCCTGTCCAAATGACAGCAATGGACAAGGGGCATATTAGGTCAACACATCGAAGGAGCGATTGCATTGTTAGATTAGAGTCTTACTCTAGTACTATAAGGACTTGTCAGTTAGCTATGATTCATTATAGTTCTTATCTTTGAGATGCCTCACAGTATTGTCCACCAAGGTAAACACTAAAGAAGCATTGGTTGGTCCAAGCTCTAGGAGTTAGCTCATTGAGTGAAAATGACCAGGTTTCAAAGCAATATTGATCTCCGCAAGTTCCTCTGATCGTGAGATTTACCTCGGAATATGTATGAGGACACTGACCCAGGATAGCAGAAGATGGATTCGGTCAAAGAACCATCAAATTTGATCTCTCACCAATAAGAAGGATCCTTTTGATCGGTTTAACCTTGTACCTTGTTGTGGCTAGATAGCAGGAGCTGGAGTGATTCGGTAGTAAACAAAACGTAGCTAAATCCAAATGATTTGACGTGCCTATTCCTCAATGATGATGTCACTGTTGCAAAGAAGGCCATCCGGTTCAGTTTCAGATCCACAAGAGTAAGTTCTAGGAAACTACCACATTCCTGTTTGATAGGCAATTAAACTTCTTTATTGCAAAGACCAGGTAGAAGATTGTCAACGGTCCAAGTTTAAGGCTGATCCAATTGTCAAATTGAGATATATTATTATTTTTATCTTTTTGGGTCATGGACAACTGTTGTCAGGGTAACCATGGGCGATTGCTGCATGCCTTAGCTTGAGAAAAGAAGAAAGGGAAGAGGTCGAGTGTTAAGACTTGATGGCAGAAACATCCAACATATCCTTGGCCTTAGGATTGTCTTGTCAGAGTGTACTGACTAGGATGAAAGTACCTCTCCTTACTTTTTATGTGAAGTGGGATCCTTCTATGCTAAGCTATGGATACATTGCAATTCTCCATGGTATTGTGGGTTATGTGACCACTAGGAGTGAGTCATGAGAGCATTCTTTAGTTCTCTAGGTTGTGTGAGTCCTCAGTATGATTTCTAGGCTGATTTCATATCTTGTGTGAGATTGTGGACTCTTCTGCGTGAGCCTTAGCCTCCATGGCTAAGTGGTGTAGCTTGTGAGAGGGCTGACTTGTCCAAGCTCTAGCTCTACATGTACTTATTTCGTTTTCATTGATTAAATAACCATTCTTTAGTACAACTGATGCACATTGAGTCGTATATACTCCTTGCTCCAAGTCTCCCTCTGTCCTCTACATACAACATTTTGTATCAGAGTAAGGTTCTACTTGTTTCAGCCAGCACAAGCCATCACAGGTAAAGGTCAAACCTTCATTAGATTTGACAATCAACCACAAAATCTTCAAGTTCGTAAGACAATATTTTCAACAAGCCTAAGATCATGAAGAGAAAACAGTTGGATTGAGAGTTATACTAAAAACAAGGTCTGCACGGGCTATACTCTTCTCTACGAGTCGGAGTGTTGTCTTGTGGTGATCATATCTATCTTGTTTTGTCGTCAAATCTAGAACATATAATTTGCAAATTGTATTATTGTTTCTAAGATTTCTATTGGTATAAAACAATTTACGTTTTAATGGTTTATTTGGGAGAAATACTGTTTACAAGTTAGCTGGTCTGAGTTTGACTAGGAATAGAAGTATGATCTATTTTTAAAAGGGCAATCTTTAAAATCCCCTATTGATGATCCTTTTTTACGGGTCAATCCACATGATTTAGAGCTTAATTTTCCAGTGGTGGACAGAGTGTTTCCATATTCCTAGTCTACTGTCCTCTATAGTCTGTTTTCTATCATACGAATTTCTGGTAGAAAGGATAGTAGAACCAAGGGTAGTACCGCGACTTAAGGATAACAATGAGCATCTACAAGTCTCAAAATGGCAGAAGCAGGCTTTGTAAGTGCAACCCAACCTTCGGAGAGGCTGGAGGGACCTGCCTCCTTTTTTGGTAGAAGGTGGTGAGCAACGACGAGTTAGCTCCAGATCCACAAGCTACAGAGACCAGCATAGCACAAGTAGAGGTAGGGATGATGCCACAGAAGGGTGTTATTAATATAGGTTCATTTGCAGCTACACATGTGGTGTATGAGGAGTGAAAGAAGGACAAGTACGCCGACAGATTATTTGTCAACACCATCTTTAATTCAGGTCTTTAGTATGTGAGTGATAAGGGTATATCAAAGGTGGGATATGACATGTTTTGTAAGAGGTAAGAGAGCTAGGACCTTCTATTTCTCATGCTCTTGGAGGAGAAGGTGATGGCACTGAAAATGCATGGTGGTGACATGATGGAGGCGTACAAGGACAGGACAAAGGATATGACGAAGCGGTTGAGAGCGGCTGGTAATCCTTTGGAGGAGACACAGTTCATTCTTCTCTTTTTTTGGAGAGTTCCAACTAGCTACTATACCATACAAGAGACACTAGAGTGCCAGCCAACTATTGACCTTGACTTCATCTGTACACACCTGGTACAGGTGGAACCGTGTTACAATATAGGAAAGCAAAATGAAGATAGTAGTAGTAAAGCAGTTTTATGGCCACGTGCTCACATTACTTGTAGCAATACCAATAGTCTACACAACAGAGAGGCAGGAAGAAAGGCAACTACTACTACTAGTAGAAAGAAGGAAAGTACAACAAAGAGTATTTATAGTTCAAGAGGGATAACAAGGAGCAACAATAGTAACAACAAAAGTAGTAGTCTCCATAGCAGTAGTAGTAGTAGTCACATCTGGGTTAGTAGCAGTACAATCAGTACCAGGCTGGAGTGTACAACTTTGACAACATTAAAGTGGCCAAGGAGGTACACGACCACCTCTTTAGGGAGAAGTCCGACATGTCGCAGGTGGAGAAGGCACACTTGTCATGATACAAGGACTCATGGTACACCCAACGTTTAACATACCTTATGGAGTTGTTCTCATAGAACCTCTCACTTCTCCCTTGTCCTATTGCTATGTGTGATGATCTCATGGTATATGCTTAGGAGATTATGATTGTAGAGATGTGGTTGGAGGTCCCACGTGGCATAGAAGTAGAAGTATTCTATGGCGTGATATTTGTACTTGATGTTACATTCAACCTCCTCTCTGTCTCCTCTCTCACAAATATTATACTGCACATCAGTTTGGATGGCTACATCATATGGCTACATCCTCAACAAGGACACTGGAGAGAGGTTGGCCACGCCTGTGAAGGGGGTCAACAGGTATGGCCTACTGGAGGCAACTAAGATCCTATATGATTACAATCTTACAGAAGTAATGCAGGCAATGGATGGTGAGATCTCGCATGTGCTCTATGGCTACATCGGCATGCATGCTTTACAGTAGCTTCAAGCAAACCAAATGATGCTTGACTTACCCACCATCTCCAACTTTGAGGACCAATTATGCATTGGCTATTTGGAGGGAAAGCAGCATGGTGAGGCGTTTTCTCGAATAGAAGAACTCACAACATAGGTCCTCAACCTGGTCCATACAGACTTGTGTGGCCTGATATAAACCCGGAGCTTTGAATGCTCAAGGTATTTTCTGACCTTCATTGATGGTTTCAGCCACTACACTACTGTATACTTCCTTTCTTTCAAGGACCAGTACTTTGACAGGTTGAAGGAGTTCAAGGCAATGGTTGAGAACCAAACTGGCAAGAAAATCAAGGTGCTACTCAGTGACCGTGGTAGACAATACCCGAGGAAGGAGTTATAGGACTACCTTGCAACACCTAGCATCAATGCGTACAATATTGCACCGTACTCACTGGAGCAGATAGGAATAACAAAACATGTCAACCACACCTTTATTGAGTCTACGTGCTCCATGCTCTACACGACTTGGCTGACATACAACTTTTGGACCGAATCAGTAACTACTATGGTGTAATCAATAACATGTTGGACCTGGAGGAGAGAGGGAGCCTTGGAGCAGCGAGCATGTGGGACTAAAAGGGCATCAGTTGTGCTGAAGAATGGTTATTGAATCACTCAAAATGATGGAGTACATATAGAGCTAGAGCTTGAGCAAGTCAGCCCTCTCACAAGCCACACCACTTAGCCATGGAGGCTAAGGCTCACACACTACAGTCCATAATCTCACACAAGAGAGGAAATCAGCCTAGCAATCAGGCTGACCACTCACACACAACCTAGAGAGCTAGAAAATACTCTCATGGTACACTCCTAGTGGTCACATAACCCACAATTCCATGGAGAATCGTCATGTGTCCATGGCTAGCACACAAGATTTGAAACCCAATCTGCGTCTGTGTTAACCCATGATGCTATTGTTGTTACCGTTGTAGGTGATGCTGATGTTGATGGTTACAGCAAGGTAGCGGAAGATCCGCTTCACTCTCTTCTAGTGGTACGGTCCAAGATTTGCCATGTGCTGGCTCACAACGCTCACATCCTGTGCGAGGTCTGGCCTGGTTGCCACCATCAGGTACATGAGACTGCCGATACCACTCTGGTACTTCTACCGCTCAGCTATACCTGCTTGTCCAACGAAGCTCACGAGGTACTGCCGCGTCTCAAGCGGCGTGCCGATGGGTTTTGCCTCTACCATGCTGAACCGATGTAAGACATTCTTCATGTAGCGGCTCTGCTACAGCAAGAGAGGGCTGATTTATGGTCAACCGTGATCTTGATACTGAGGAAGTATGACGCCTCCCCGAGATGAGACATCTTGAAGCGCTCCTACATGGGCTCCTTGAACTCTTGCAGTGTAAACATGCTGTTCGAAAGGACGAGCATGTCATCCACATAGACAATGATGATGACGATCTCATGCTCATGATGCCAGCAATACACGCTGTAGTCACACTCGCTGCGCTCAAATCCCATGCACTGCAGTACTACATCCAACTTTTGGTTCCAAGCACACGACACTGTTGGGAAAGGAGCCGTCCGGCTCAGTTTCAGGTCCACAGGAGCAAGTTCCAGGAAAATTCCAGATGCCTGCTCCAATCGTCAATCGGTCTTCACCATTGGAAAGATCAGGTGGCAAATTATCTAAAGTCCAAGTTTCAGGCCGATCCAACGGTCGGATTTGGAGATATGAATTTTCGAAGTTTCGGGGGGTCATGGACCGTCGATGTCTGGGTGGCCATGGGTGATGGCTCCATGCCTTAGCCTGAGAAAAGAAAAAGGCAAGAGGTCCAGGGTCAAGACCTGATGGGAGAAATATCCAAAAAGGCCCTTGGTCTTAGGATTGCCTTGTCAGAGTGTGCTAACTAGGATAAAGGTACCTCTCCTTACTTTTTATGTGAGGTGAGATCCTTGTGTACTAGCCATGGACACATGGCGATTCTCCATGGGTTTGTGGGTGATGTGACCACTACGAGTGTGCCATGAGAGCATTCTCTAGCTCTCTAGGTTGTGTGTGACTGGTCAGCTTGATTGTTAGGCTGATTTCCTCCCTTGTGTGAGATTGTGGACTCTAGTGTGTGAGCCTTAGCCTCCATGGCTAAGTGGTATCGCTTGTGAGAGGGCTGACTTGCCCAAGCTCTAGCTCTATATGTACTCCATCATTTTGAGTGATTCGACAACCATTCTCCAGCACTAGTGATGCCCATTCAGTCCCACATGCTCGCTGCTCCAAGGCTCCCTCTCTCCTCCAGATCCAACATTGGGTATCAGAGCCAGATTCTGCCAGATTTAGCTAGCACAGGCCGTCACTTTGAGAGTGATGGATTAGGGTCAAACCTTGATCCAATTTGACGATCGACCACTTGATCTTCAATTTGGCAAGACAAAATTTCCAACGAGCCCAAGAGCACGACAATCAAATAGTTGGATTGAGAGTTATGCTCAAAACGAGGTCGGCCAGGGCTACACTCTTCTCTATGAGTAAGATTGTCGCCTTGTGATCACCATAACTCTTTTGTTTCCTTGTCAAAATTAAAAAGTGGTACATGCGAATTGTAGTATTTTTCCTAAGCTTTCTATTGGTGCAAACATATTTGCATTCCATTGATTCGTTTGGGAGAAACGTCATTTACAAGCTTGCTGGTCTAAGTTGGAGTAGGAGCAGAAGTACACCCTTTTTTCAATAGGGCATATCTTTCAAAATCTCCTGTTGACGACCCTGTTTTATGGGTCGATCTGAATGGTTTTGAGCTGAATTTTCCAGTGGTGGGCTCAGTTTTTCCAAATTCCCAGTCTGCTAGCATCTACTGTCCATTTTCTGTTAGACATATTTCTGGCAGAAGCAGCAGCACAAGCAGGATAGCGCCGCCATCCAAGGGCTGCGTTGAGCATCACAAAAGCTCAAAATGGCAGCAGCATGCATAGTAACAGCAGCCCAGCCCTTGGAGAGGCTGGAAGGACGCGCCAACTTCACGTTTTGGAAGATGCGTACCCGCCTCCTCTTGGAGGAGAGGGGCTTGTGGGAGGTGGTGAGCGGCGACGAGTGCGCTCGGCCTCCACAGGCAAAAGGCATCACCGTAGCTGAGGTGGTGGCAGGGAAGACGCCGCAGAAAGGTGGAGCAGATGCAAGTTCATCAACAATTGCAGCGGCGGTGTATGAGGAGTGGAAGAAGAAGGATAGGCAGGCCTACAGGTTGCTTGTCAATATTATCTCCAACCCGCATCTTCAGTACGTGAGTGACAAGGCTACTGCAACAGAGGGGTGGGACACGTTGTGCAAGAAGTATGAGAGCAAGGATCCTGCATTCCTCATGCTTTTGGAGGAAAAGATGATCGTACTGAAAATGCAGGGTGGTGAAGGGATGGAAGCGTACCTGGACAGGGCAAAGGAGCAGGCGAAGCAGCTGAGAGCGGCCGGCAACCCTATGGAAGAGACGCGCTTCATCCTCCTCTTGCTGAGGGGACTCCCAACCAGCTACGACACGGTGCGAGAGACGCTGGAGTGCCAGCCAACTCTCGACCTCGACTTCATCCGCATACACCTAGTGCAGGTGGAACTGCGTTGCAATGCCGTAAAACGCAATGGCGACAACAGCAGCAGTGAAGCAGCTTTCATGGCGATGGGCTCACGCAACCAGCACAAGCAGCAGTCCGTGCAGCAGAGAGGCAAGAAGAAGGGCAAGTGTCATTATTGCCAGAAAGAGAGGCACTACAAGAAATAGTGCTTCAAGTTCAAGAGGGACCAGAAGGAGCAGCAGCAGCAGCAGCAAAAGCAGCAATCTCCACAGCAACAGCAGCAGCAGTCACAGCAACGTCAGCAGCACCAGCAGCAGCAGCAGCAGAACCAGACCGGCGTGCGCCATTTTGGCAACATGAACGTGGCCAAGGAGGTGCGCGAGCGCCTCTTCATGGCGAAGTCTGACATGTCGCAGAAGGAGAAGGCGGATCTGGCGTAGTACAAAGACTCTGGGAGTGGTTTACGCAGTTGCTGTCCATCCATCCCCGTCCTATCGCTTTGGGTGATGATCGGGTGGTATATGCTGAAGGGATTGGGATTGTGGAGATGTGGTTGGAGACCCCGCGTGGCATTGAAGTGGGAGTCTTCCATGGCGTGCTGTACGTACCTAATGCTGCGTTCAATCTTCTCTCAGTGTCCTCTCTCACCAACACAGGACTGCGAGTCGTCTTTGATGACGACTATGGCTACATCCTCGACAAGGAAACAGGAGAGGAGTTGGCCAGGTCGGTGCAGGAGGGCGACATGTACCACCTGCTGGGGGCAACCAAGATCCCGCGTGAGCAGAGTCTTGTAGCAGTGGTGCAGGCAATAGATGGCGAGATCTGGCATGCGCGCTACGACCACATCGGCATGTGCGCCTTGCAGTAGCTTCAAGCAAAGCAGATGGTGCGTGACCTGCCTACCATCTCTAACTTTGAGCAGCAGTTGTGCATCGGCTGTTTGGAGGGGAAGCAGCATCGGGAGGCATTCTCTAGAGCAGGGGAGCGTGCGAAGGAGGTGTTGGAGCTGGTCCACACGGACTTGTACGGACTCTAGGTATTTCCTGACCTTCATTGATGATTTCAGCCGTTACACTGTTGTGTACTTCCTTCCTTCCAAGGAACAATGCTTTGACAGGTTCAAGGAGTTTAAGGCCATGGTGGAGAACCAGACTGACAAGAAGATCAAGGCGCTGCACAGCGATCGCGGTGGAGAGTACCTGAGCAAGGTAGGTCCAGGACTACCTCGTAGCAGCTGGCATCAAGGCGCAGCGTACCGTGCCGTACTCGCCACAGCAGAATGGTGTAGCAGAACGCGCCAACCGTACCATTGTGGAGTCGGCGCGCTCCATGGTGCACGCGGCTCGGCTGACCTACGACTTCTCGGCTGAAGCAGTGAGCACTGCGGTCTACATAAAGAACCGCAGTCCAGCTAAGGCGCTGGAGTAGATGACGCCGTACGAGGCGTGGTTTGGCAAGAAACCGAGCGTGGGTCATCTCCGAGCATTTGGCAGCCTAACGCACATGCATGTGCCCAAGGAGAAGCGGCACAAATGGGACGCAAAGAGTACGCGATGCTGATGATTGGCTACGACATGGCAAGTAAGGCCTATCGCCTCTACGAGAGGGATAGAGGCCACGTCATCATCTCCAGGGATGTCGTCTTCAATGAGAGCAACGTCATCCACACCAACATTGTATGTGAAGAGGCAGCAGAACCAGCAGCTGACGAGACAGTGGGAGCAGAAATCCTTCCTGACCCACTCTCTCCCGATCCTTCCTCGACCGTAACAGTGGGAGAATCACTCTACTCTCCCATGTCTGATGCAGCAGATACACCAGCCTCACCGGCAAAAGCAGAGGAGGGAGATGTAGCACCACCAGCAGCAGCAGTTGTGCCAGCAGCAACGCGCCAGCCGCCCGCTAACGCTCCAGCACCAGGTCGCAGGTACCCTCTTAGGGTGCGTTACAAGCCTGGTGAGCGCGGCCATTTCTGGATGCTTCAGAAACCAGAACAGATGAATGTCGCAGTTGCAGCAGATTCAGACGAGCCAACGTCATACAAGGAGGCCATGGCTGCACCGGATGCAGCAGATTGGGCGCAAGCCGTGCAGCAAGAGATACAGTCGCAGCTGGACAACGGCACATGGGAGCTGACTGAACGTCCACCTGGACGTAAGGTGATCAAGTGCAAGTGGGTGTTCAAGAAGAAGCGGGGAGCAGATGGTAAACTGGAAAAGTACAAGGCGAGGCTGGTCGCCAAGGGCTACTCGCAGCAGGAGGGCATCGACTACACAGAAACTTTTGCCCCTGTTGCAAAATTTGCCTCTGTGCGCACGCTCCTCTCTTATGCAGCAGCAGAAACCACATGGATGTCAAAACGACATTCTTGAATGGTGACTTGGAGGAGGAGATCTACATGGAGCAGCCGGAGGGGTTCGTCATGGATGGCCAGGAGCACCTGGTTTGTAAGCTGCACAAGTCGCTGTACGGCCTCAAGCAAGCGTCGCGTGCTTGGAACCAGAAGTTGGATGCGTTGTTGCAGTACATTGGGTTTGAGCGCAGCGAGTGTGACTACAGCGTATATCGCTGGCAGCATGAGCATGAGATCCTCATCATCATTGTCTATGTGGATGACATGCTCCTCCTTTCCAACAGTATGTCTGTACTGCAGGAGTTCAAGGAGGCCATGCAGGAGCGCTTCCAGATGTCTGATCTCGGGGAGGCATCATACTTCCTCGGCATCCAGATCACGCATGACCGCAAATCACGCTCTCTCTCGCTACAGCAGAGTCGCTACATCAAGGACGTCCTGCAGCGGTTCGGCATGGCAGAGGCCAAACCCATCGGCACGCCGCTGGAGACGCGGCAGTACCTCGTGAGCTTCAGTGGGGAAGCAGATGCAGCTGAGCGGCAGAAGTACCAGAGCGCCGTCGGCAGTCTTATGTACCTGATGGTGGCAACCAGGCCGGATCTTGCACAGGCTCTAAGCACTGTGAGCCAACACATGGCTAATCCCGGACCGGAGCACCAGAAGGCAGTGAAGCGGATCTTCCGCTACCTTGCTGGAACCATCAACATCGGCATCACCTACAACAGCAACGACAACAGCGTCATCAGCTACACGGATGCAGATTGGGCTTCAAAATATGAGACCCGCAAGTCCATCTCTGGACATGTGTTTCTCATGAATGGAGGTGCCATCAGCTGGTGCAGCAAGCAACAGGTGGTCTTGGCCACCTCGAGCACAGAAGCTGAGTACGTCTCTCTCAGCTTTGGAGCCAAGGAAGCAGTTTGGCTCCAGCGTCTCATGGCGGAGATGAGTGGGAGTGTAGCAGTTCCAGTTCCCGTGCGCGTCGATAACCAGAGCGCAATAGCACTCGCCAAGAATCCTGAGCACCATGCACACACCAAGCACATTGACATCGCATATCAATTCATCAGGCACATGGTACAGGAGGGTGCTATCAAGCTGGAGTTTACTCCAACCACCAGGCAGGTCGCTGATTTCTGCACCAAGCTAGTAACCCATAAGAAGCAGCAGTTTTGCATGAAGGCATGTGGTCTCAGCTCACTCTGACCGCAGGAAAGTGGGAGATTGTTGGGAAAGGAGCCGTCCGGCTCAGTTTCAGGTCCACAGGAGCAAGTTCCAGGAAACTTCCAGATGCCTGCTCCGATTGTCAATCAGTCTTCACCATTAGAGAGATCAGGTGACAAATTATCTACAATCCAAGTTTCAGTCCGATCCAACGGTCGGATTGGGAGATATGAATTTTCGAAGTTTCGGGGTTCATGGACCGTCGATGTCTGGGTGGCCATGGGTGATGGCTTCATGCCTTAGCCTGAGAAAAGAAAAAGGCAAGAGGTCCAGGGTCGAGACCTGATGGGAGAAATATCCAAAAAGGTCCTTGGTCTTAGGATTGCCTTGTCAGAGTGTGCTGACTAGGATAAAGGTACCTCTCCTTACTTTTTCGGTGAGGTGAGATCCTTGTGTGCTAGCCATGGACACATGGCGATTCTCCATCGATTTGTGGGTGATGTGACCACTAGGAGTATGCCATGAGAGCATTCTCTAGCTCTCTAGGTCGTGTGTGACTGGTCAGCCTGATTGTTAGGCTGATTTCCTCCCTTGTGTGAGATTGTGGACTCTAGTATGTGAGCCTTAGCCTCCATGGCTAAGTGGTGTGGCTTGTGAGAGGGCTGACTTGCCCAAGCTCTAGCTCTATATGTACTCCATCATTTTGAGTGATTCAATAACCATTCTTCAGCACAAGTGATGCCCTTTCAGTCCCACTTGCTTGTTGCTCCAAGGCTCCCTCTCTCCTCCAGATCGAACAGACACTTGCTTCAGGCCGTACAGCGACTTTTGCAACTTGTAAACCCGGTCAACATTCAAGAATGTCGTCTTGACATCCATGTGGTGAATCCCAAAGTCCTCACCTGCTGCATAAGAACGGAGCATGTGCACATAAGCGAACTGTGTACAAAGAGCAAATGTCTTGTGTAGGTGATACCTTCCTGCTGAGAGTAGCCCTTGGCGACCAGCCTCGCCTTGTACTTTTCCAGATTGCCCTCTGCTCCGTGTTTCTTCTTCAACACCCACTTGCACTTGATCACTTTGTGTCCAGGTAGATGCTCAGTCAGCTCCCATGTACCGTTGTCAAGCTGCGACTGTATCTCTTGCTGCACAGCTTGCGCCCAATCTGCTGCATCTGGTGCAGCCATGGCCTCCTTGTAGGACGATGTTTCATCTGAATCTGTTACAACTGTGACATTCATTACTCTGGTTTCTACACCATCTAGAAATGGCCGCGCTCACCAGGCTTGTAGCGTACCCTAAGAGGGTACCTGCGATTTGGAACTGGAGCGTTAGTGGGCGGTTGGCACGGTGCTGCTGGCACAACTGCTGCTACTGGTGCTATATCTCCCTCCTCGACTTTTGCCAATGAGGCTACTGTATCTTATGCATCTGACATGGGAGAGTAGGGTGATTCTCCCACTGTCATAGTAGAGGAAGGATCAGGAGAGATTGGGTTAGGAAGGATACCTACTCCCACTGCCTTCTCAGCTGCGGGTTCTGTTGCCTCTTTGCAGATGATGTTGGTGCCGATGACGTTACTTTCGTTGAAGATGAAATCCTTGGAGATGATCACGTGGCCGGTATCCCTCTCGTAAAGGAGAAAGGCCTTGCTTGCCACATCATAGCCTATCATTAGCATATGTGCACTCTTCGTATCCCACTTCTGCCAATTCTCCTTCGGCACGTGCATGTGTGCCAAGCTGCCAAACACGCAAAGATGACCAACGCTTGGTTTCTTGCCAAACCACACCTCGTACGGTGTCATCTCCTCCAGCGTCTTAGTTGGACGACGGTTCTTGATGTACACCGCAGTGTACACTGCTGCGGTCCAAAAGTCATATATGAGCCAAACCGCATGCAACATGGAGCACGCCGACTCAACGATGGTGCGGTTGGCATGTTCTGCTACACCGTTTTGCTACGACGAGTATGATACGCTAAACCGTGCCTTGATGCCAGCTGTTGCGAGGTAGTCCAGGAACTCCTTGCTCAGGTACTCTCCACTATGGTCGCTGTGCAATGCCTTGATCTTCTTGCCAGTCTGGTTCTCCACCATTGCCTTGAATTCCTTTAACCTGTCAAAGCACTGGTCCTTAGAGGAAAGGAAGTACACAGCAGTGTAACGGCTGAAATCATGAATGAAGGTGAGAAAATGCCTAAAGCCTCCAAAGCTTTGGGCCTGCATCGGGCCACACAAGTCTGTGTGGACCATTTCAAGCAC
Source organism: Penium margaritaceum (assembly GCA_023375785.1). Lineage (NCBI taxonomy): Eukaryota > Viridiplantae > Streptophyta > Zygnematophyceae > Desmidiales > Peniaceae > Penium > Penium margaritaceum. The sequence goes on along the minus strand of SZWC01000774.1, from coordinate 36,823 downwards.
TTCCCTTGTATGTACCCCAACTCCAGAGAACGCTTCAAGATGCTGCTTCCCCTCTTAACAGTCGATGCATAACTCCTCCTCAAAGTTAGAGATGGTGGACAAGTCACGTGTTGACATGGTGTGCCCCTTGCCATGAGTGCCGTTGAGTGTACTCCCTGGTTCGACCACTGAGGAGTGGTCGAACACCTGATCTGACTTTAGATTTGGATTCCTTGGATTTTTCCATGCAGGATCGAGCTTTGAATCGCTCAATTTGAGTGAGTATTCAGAAAGTTAGCCTAGCCCGAAAATCGGGTGTTGGGCGTGTGGAATCTGGTACCCGACATAAGTGGCGGGATAATCCACCGCCAGTGATCCTAGTTCGTCTCCAATGGGCTCCAAAGGCACATGGGCCATGAAGGAATGAATGTGGATGGTCCCCTGGACCAAGGCAAGCCCCTCCCCACGTTGGGATGACAGGAAGGGCGCTTCGACAGGCCACCGTCGAAGCGCCTCCCTTCACTCCCGTTCGTGGGCATGGTGGGCGGCTCGGCTCTACCAAGGGTTACTTCGACGGCCGTAGCAGGGGCTCTACTACTCCGATTTGGGCGTGCTTGGATGCGTCGGAAAGCTAAGATTACAGGCTATAAGAATCTGATGTAATCTCACTATGCTAATTAACAAAAACGTCTTTCGATTCAGTTCTACTGAATGCGACGTATTCTGCCCCCTCACATCCGTGATCCTTGTACTCCACACTCTTTCACCATTGGAGTCCCTTGGCTGCCCCAAACCTTGGTAGCGTGAACCATAGAGAGCTAGGCATCCTTGAGGGTGCCTCTACATCCACTAGAGCCAACAAAGGGTTATGGGCCCACGTGCCTAGAAGGACCCTAGCTCTACAACGTTCACGCTACCGCCGTGCGCCATGGCACCGACCGAGCAAGATAGCATCGACGTCTCCAAGTTCGACGGACTTGGCTTCCACCTTTGGAGGTGGGAGTTTGAGGTCTTCCTCGATGACAAGGGCCTGCTTGAGCTGATCAAGGGTGAAGAAACTGCCCCTCCGGATACCGCGACGCCGGAGGAAGTGGAAGCGTACAAGAAGCGCAACAAGAAGGCGCTTGCTTTGCTGGTGTATGCGCTTGCTCCGACGCAGCGCTCCCTCATTCAAGGATGTACGGAGGCCGCGGAGGCCTGGAAGAAACTCTGCACCATTTACCAGTCCACCAACCTTGCTAACCAGCTCTTCGTCTTCAAAAGGCTTGTCACCCTCCGAGCCAACGAAGACGACAACATCATGGAGATCCTGCAGCAGATTGAGTCCCTCACTGCCGAGTGCGTAGCCACCGGATGGAAGGTCGACCCTCAGCTGAAAGCCATGATCCTCCTTCTGGCCTTGCCGGACAGTTGGAGTCCTATGATCACCGTCGTAGGCGGCTGGTCCGCCGATGAGCTGAAGTACCCGAAGGTGGCTGAGTACGTCCGCAATGAATGGATGCGGCGTGGTGGGAGAGAGAGTGGGGCAACATCGAGTTCCGCCTATGCCGTCCGTCCTCAAAGTGGAGGGGGAGGCAAGAAGGAGAAGGGTGCTAACCAGGGCACCAAGAGAGGTGACAACAAGGGGGAGTGCTACNCGGGCGAAGGCAATGTTCGCATTGAGTCGGTGGTGAACGGGAAAGTCATTCCGTGCACCATCTACAACGTGCTCCACATGCCCAACTTTGGGGCAAATCTGCTGTCAGTGAGCCGCCTTACCGACAAGGGGCTCGAGGTACTCTTCAACAAGAAGGAGGCCATCATCCGGAAGGAGGGGGACGGCGAGGTGATTGCGCGTGGCAAGAGGGAGGAGGACCTGTACCTTTTCGCACCAAGGTCCTTGCCGATGCGGTAAGGACTGACGCCGTCAACCTCGTGACAAAGGATGAAGGAAATCTGGACCTGTGGCACCGCCGCCTATGTCACATCGCTCCCTCAACTGTGAGGAACATGACGAAAAAGGAAGTGGTGCAGGGCCTTGAGGTCAAGGGCCTCGATGCAGCCAAGGATACCGTGTGCAAGCCATGCGTGGTAGGCAAGGCGACTCGGCAGCCGTTTGACGGCAAAGGGACGCGTACATCGACGAAGTTGGAGGTGGTGCACACGGACATGTGTGGACCATTCGAGAGCTCCATCGGGGGCGCTCGCTACTTCGTCACCTTCATCGACGACCACAGCCGCAAGCTCTACCTCTACATCATCAAGAGGAAGAGTGATGTCCTGACTTGTATGCAGGAGTTTGTGGCGGTAGTGGAGCGGCAAACAGACTTGAAGTTGAAGGCGTTCCGGAGCGACAACGGCGGCGAGTACGAGGGCTGCTTGGCATGGATGAAGAGCAAGGGGATCGCGTGGCAGAAAACTACGCCACATTCTCCGCAGCAGAACGGCGTCGCCGAGAGGGCAAACCGCACCATCCTCAACATGGTCCGGTCCATGTTGAGTGATGCCGGCCTCGCGCAGCGGTACTGGGGCGAGGCGGCACGGACAGCGGCGTACATCATGAACCTGACGCCGACNCATGCTGTTGTGCAGGCACGGGAGGGGCGGGGCAAGCTGGACCCGCGGACTCGCCGGTGCATCTTCGTCGGGTACGAGAGCGGGAGCAAGGCGTACCGGCTCTTTGACCCGCGGAGGCAGCAGATCGTGAAGAGCCACGATGTCACGTTCGACGAGGCCAGCCGTTGGACGGACAAGGACGCGGGTCTCTCCAAGCGTGGGGAGTGGCTGCCACTCCTTGAGAGGGAGACGCCAGAGGACGCAAAAGAGGGTGACGTCCCATCGGCTCCAACCGGTGAGAACCATCCGAGGGATGGAGAAATGGCTGATTTGCATTCAGCCGAGTCGGACAACGAGTCTGAAGCGCCGGCAGCAGTGGAGCTGAACGAGGAAGCGGGGAGTGAGCCCGCATCTCCACGGTCCCCGAGAGAGGGGGAGCAGGCCAGCGGTGCAAGTGGCACCGCGAGGGGGCAGTAGCAGCAGCAGCAGCAGCAACGGCAGCAGCAACCTCAACAGCACCAGCCCCGAAGAAGCGGACGCGCAAGGACGGCAAAGAGGTACGATGCCGCAAAGGGCATCTGGACTGGGCTCGCTCGAGCGTTCTTTGCGCAAGAGGAGCCCGAGACCGTCAAGGAGGCGTTGCAGCGGAAGGATGGGGCTGAGTGGGAGGGAGCTATAAAATCGCCTCCCATGAAGAGAACGGCACTTGGCAGCTGATTGACAGGCCGGAGGGCACAAAAATCATCGGCTCCAAGTGGATCTTCAAGAAGAAGCTCACCAAGGAGGGGAAGGTGGAGCGGTACAAGGCGCNAGGTGCCGGAGGGGGTGGACGCGCCGCCGGGGAAGGTGTGCCGGCTTCGCAAGGCGCTCTACGGGCTGAAGCAAGCGCCACTCATGTGGTACCTGAAAATGGACGGCTTCATGGCCGAGCTTGGCTTCAAGCGCTGCGAGGCGGATCACAGCGTGTACGTGCGGAAGCAGCCGGGGTTGCACCAGATCGTGGCACTCTACGTGGATGATCTCATCCTCGTGTCATCGGACATGGAGGAGTTGGTGAACCTGAAGCGGCAGCTGGGCGGTCGGTTCAAAATGACCGACATGGGCGAGCTCGAGTACTACCTCGGAGTCGCCATCAAGAGGGACCGCAAGGCACGCACGCTCGAGATGGGGCAGGCAAAGTATGTGCAAGAGGTGCTCCGCCGCTACAACATGGAGGAATGCAACCCCATCGGCACACCCATGACCACCACGTGTGAGTTGAGCTCGAGCATGGGCTCGAGCACGGACGAGGAGAAGGAGGAGATGGCAGGTGTGCCATACGAGTCCGTAGTGGGGAGCATCATGTACGCCATGGTGGCGACGCGGCCAGACCTGGCCTTCGCGGAGGGCCAAGTGAGCCGCTACGTTGCTGACCCCGGGCCGTTGCATTGGCAAGCGGTGAAGCGGATCCTCTGCTATCTCAAGGCGACAAAACAGTCGCGGCTCGTGTTTGGAGGGGGGGCACGTAACGACTCCCTCGAGTTGGTCGGCTACTCGGATGCCGACTGGGCTGGTGATGTGGATGACAGAAAATCAACGTCGGGGTACGTGTTTGTGCTTGGTGGTGCAGCAGTTTCATGGGCAAGCAGGAAGCAGGACTGCGTGGCGCTGTCCAGCACCAAAGCGGAGTACATCGCACTCGCGGAAGCCGCAAAGGAGGCGGTGTGGCTGAGGCGGCTGTTCATGTTTCCAAAATGGAGAGGCTGTCGCATACCTCCTTGGCCATGTTCATGTTTCCAAAATGTACCACTCCTTGTGGTACATCAGGCTCTTGGTACACCCTGAGTCCTTGTACCAAATGAGATCCGACTTCTCCACCTGCAACATATCGGATTTCGCCATGAAGAGGCGGTCGCATACCTCCTTGGCCATGTTCATGTTTCCAAAATGGTGTATGCCGGTCTGGTTCTGCTGGTGCTGCTGACACTGCTGTAACTGCTGCTATTGCTGCTGTGGAGATTGCTCGTTTAGCTACTACTGCTGCTGCTCCTTCTGGTCCCTCTTGAACTTGAAGCACTCTTTCTTGTAGTACCTCTCTTTCTGGCAATAGTGGCACTTGCCTTTCTTTTTGCCTCTCTGCTGTCCACGCTGTTGTTACTGCTGGTCATGTGAGCTTGTGGCCACAAATGCTGCTTTATTGCTGCCGCTGTCATTGTACTTTGCTGCACTGTGACGCGTTTCTACCTACACCCGGTGCGTGCAGATGAAGTCCAGGTCGAGAGTCGACTGGCATTCCAATGCCTCTCGTACCATGTCGTAGCTCGCAGGGAGATCTCTCAGTAAGAGGGGGATGAAGTACGTCTCTTCCACAGGGTTGCCGGCCGCTTTCAGTTGCTTTGCCAGCTCCTTTGCCCTCTCCAAGTGCGCTTCCATCCCTGTGCCACCCTACATTTTAAACGCAATCATCTTCTCCTCCAAAAATATGAGAAATGAAGGATCCTTGCTCTCATACTTCTTGCACAACACGTCCCATCCCTCTTTTGTACTAGCCTTGTCACTCACATAGTGAAGATGTGGATTGGAGATGGTATTAACAGGCATCCTGTAAGCCTGCATGTCCTTCTTCCACTCCTCATACGCCGCTACTGTAGTTGTAGATGAATACATCTGTTGCACCATTCTGCGGCGTCTTCCTTGCCACCACTTGCGCTGCGGTGATGCCTTTTGCCTGTGGAGGCAGAGCGCGCTCGTCGCCGCTCACCACCTCCCACAAGCCCCCCTCCTCCAAAAGGAGGCGGGTACGGATCTTCCTAAACGTGAAGTTGGCATGTCCTTCTAGCCTCTCCAAGGACTCGGCTGCTGTGACCACGCCTGCTGTTGCCATTTTGAGCTTTGGTGATGCTCAACGATGTCCTTGAGTAGCGGCGCTATCCCTGCTTCTACTACTGCTTCTACCAGAAATCTGTCTAATATAAAATGGACTGTAGATGCCAGGAGACAGGGACTTTGGAAAAACTGATCCCACCACAGGAGAATTCAGCTCACAGCCTTTGAGATTGACTCATAAAACGGGGTCATCAATACAGTATTCTTTTAAGACATATCCTCTTGAAAACAGGATATGCTTCTACTCCTACTCCAACTCAGACCAGCCAGCTTCTAACGGCATTTCTCCCAAACAAATCAATGGAATGCAAATATTTATGCACCAACTGAAAGCTTAGGAAATATAATATATTTTGCATGTGTCACTTTTTAAATTTGACAAAGAAATGAGAGAGTTTGGGTCATCCAAAGACGACAGTCTTACTCATAGAGAATAGTAGCCTTGGCCGACCTCGTTTTACGTTTAACTCTCAATCCAACAGTTGGATCTTTCTGATTTTGGGCTCGTTGGAAAGCTTGTCTTGCTAACTTGAAGATCCAATGGTCAACTGTCACATTTGGTTTAGGTTTGATCCTAATCCGTCACTTTCAAAATGAGAGCCTGTGTTGAGAGAAACTGGCAGAACTTGGCTTTGATACCAAATGTTGGAGCCGAAGGAGAGAGGGAGCCTTGGAGCAGCGAGCATGTGGGACTGCAATAGCATCCGTTTTGCTGAAGATTGGTCATCAAATCACTCAAAATGATGGAGTACATAAAGAGCTAGAGCTTGGGCAAGTCAGCCCTCTCACAAGCCACACCACTTAGCCGTGGAGGCCAAGGCTCACACACTTGAGTCCATAATCTCACACAAGAGAGGAAATCAGCCTAGCAATCAGGCTGTCCACTCACACACGACCTAGAGAGCTAGAAAAAACTCTCATGGCACACTCCTAGTGGTCACATAATCCACAGTCCCATGGAGAATCGCCATGTGTCCATGGCTAGCACTTAAGGATCTCACCTTACCTAAAACATAAGGAGAGGTACCTTTTTCCTACTCAGCATACTCTGACAAGCTATCCAAGAATCTGTGACCTTTTTCGATATTTCTCCCATCAGGTCTTGACCCTGGACCTCTTGCCCTTTTTCTTTTCTCAGGCTAAGGCATGGCCCGTGGTCATGCCTTAACATGACCATGGTCATCCAGACATCGGCTGTCCATGAGTCATCGTCCATGGTCACCCAGACACCGGCGGTCCATGATCCCAGAAACTTTGAAAATTCATATCTCTCAATCCGACCGTTGGATCGGCCTGAAACTTGGACCGTCAACAATCTGCCACCTGATCTTTCCATTGGTGTTCGGAACAGGCATCTGCTAGTTTTCTAGAACTTGCTCCTGTGGACATGAAACTAAGTCAGATGGCTCTTTTCCCAACATAACGCTCACACACTAGAGTCCATTATCTCACACAAGAGAGGAAATCAGCCTAGCAATCAGGCTGACCACTCACACACGACCTAGAGAGCTAGCAAACGCTCTCAGGGCACACTCCTAGTTGTCACATAACCCACAATCCCATGGAGAATGGCCATGTGTCTCTAGCTAGCACACAAGAATCTCACCTCACCTAAAAAGTAAGGAGAGGTACATTTTTCCTAGTCAGCATACCCTGACAAAGAAATCCAAGAATGTAGGACCTTCTAGGATATTTCTCCAATCAGATCTTGACCCTAGATCTCTTCCCTTTTTCTTTTCTCAGGCTAATGCATGGAGCCATCGCCCATGGTGTCAACTTGCCTAGGGCGACCGTCTAGAAAATAGATCCCATTTCAATGGTTCCCGCCGACCACTCTTGGTATTATAACCAAGAGGTGATATCACCCTAAGAGCCAAGGTTCCACACTAAGTAATTCATAGGAATCACTTCCTTGCACTGTCCTTAGCACCTGGTCACTTTCGGACGAGGAGCTAACTCCTAGGGCTTAGACCAACCAATGCTTTAGTATCTTTTGTGTCTGCCTCTGGTGGACAACTCTGTGAGGAGTTTCAAAGGTAAGAACTACACTCAATGAAAGGCATCTGACATGTTCTTATAGTCCTAGAGCCAGCCTCTAGCCTAAGCGCGTAATGACTCCGTGGAGGAGCCACTTTGGCGGCAATCTCGATTGCGTCATCTCCCTTGCCTACATAGTGCTCCCTCTGACCACTAGTGGTACCAGCTACTAGGAAGGACCTTGGAATGTTCTAAGATTTCTCTTAGAATCTTCCTGTCCCCCTTTTGGTCACAAAGAAAATTAGTCACTGGGCTCGGATTTGACCAAGTGACCTCTCACTCCGGAGACTAACTCTGGAACGTCTAAGCTACAAGGAGTTATCCTAGGTAGTGTTTGATGGCTATACAATCCAGTTTAGACCAAGTGGACTTGCTCTCAAAGAGCAGTGCATGCCTCGTCATTCTAGACCAGACTTAGGGGACTTACTCCAAATGAGAAGAACATGCCTAGTCCTGTTCAAATGTCAGCGATGGACAAGGAGCATATCAGGTCAACAAATCCTTGGAGCCTATTTAAGCCTTTAGAGTACTTTGACCAGTTTGCAAACCTTGCCCTCTGGAGCTTTCACTCCCTCGAGCACTTCCATCAGCACTTCTTTGTCTAGCTTCCCATAGAGGAAAGCTGTCTTGACATCCATTTGGTGGAATTCTAGACCTTTTGCAACAGCGATGCCCAACATGGATCTGATGGAGGCAAAGGTGACAATAGGCGCGAAGGTCTCCTTGTACTCTGAGCCTGCACGCTGGGAAAACTCCTTCCCCAAAACTCTTGCCTTGTCCTTGTCGATAGTACCATCTTGCTTGAACGTTTTGCGGAGTACCCACTTTGACTCAACCACATACGCATTTATGGGCCTATCCACCAAAACCCATGTTTGGTTGTCTTCAATGGATGCGAGTTCGCTTTCCACTACCTCCTTCCACTTGACGGCATCTGGCATGTTCATAGCCTCCGTTACGGTCACAGGCTGTTGGATCTGGAGGAGAGAGGGAGTCTTGGAGCAGCAAACATGTGGGACTGAAATGGCATCACTTGTGCTGAAGAATGGTTATTGAATCACTCAAAATGATGGAGTACATATAGAGCTAGAGCTTTGGCAAGTCAGCCCTCTCACAAGCCACACCACTTAGCCATGGAGGCTAAGGCTCACACACTAGAGTCTACAATCTCACACAAGGGAGGAAATCAGCCTAACAATCAGGCTTACCAGTCACACACGACCTAGAGAGCTAGAGAATGCTCTCATGGCACACTCCTAGTGGTCACATCACCCACAAACCCATGGAGAATCGCCATGTGTCCATGGCTAGCACACAAGGATCTCACCTCACCTAAAAAGTAAGGAGAGATACCTTTATCCTAGTCAGCACACTCTGACAAGGCAATCCTAAGACCAAGGACCTTTTTGGATATTTCTCCCATCAGGTCTTGACCCTGGACCTCTTGCCTTTTTCTTTTTTCAGGCTAAGGCATGGAGCCATCACCCATGGCCATCCAGACATCGACGGTCCATGACCCCCGAAACTTCAAAAATTCATATCTCACAATCCGACAGTTGGATCTGCCTGAAACTTGGACTGTAGATAATATTCCACCTGATCTTTCCAATGGTGAAGACTGATCGACGATCAGAGCAGGCTTCTGGAAGTTTCCTGGAACTTACTCTTGTGGACCTGAAATAAAGCCGGATGGCTCCTTTCCCAACAATCTCCCACTTTGCCGCAGTCAGAGTGGGCTGAGTCCACATGCCTTCATGCACAACTACTGCTTCTCACGGGTCACTGGCTTGGTGCAGAAATCAGTGACCTGCCTGCTGGTTGGAGTAAACTCCAGCTTGATAGTACCCTCCTGCACCATGTGCCTGATGAAGTGATATGCGATGAAAATGTGCTTGGTGCGTGCATGGTGCTCAGGATTCTTGGCGAGTCCGATTGCGCTCTGGTTGTCGACGCGCACAAGAACTGGAACTGCTACACTCCCACTCATCTCCGCCATGAGACGCGGGAGCCAAACTGCTTCCTTGGCTCCAAAGCTGAGAGAGACGTACTCAGCTTCTGTGCTCGAGGTGGCCACGACCACCTGTCGCTTGCTGCACCAGCTGATGGCATCTCCATTCATGAGAAACACATGTCCAGAGATGGACTTGCGGGTCTCAGGATTTGAAGCCCAATCTGCATCTGCATAGCCGATGACGCTGTTGTTGTTGTCATTGTAGGTGATGCCAACGTTGATGGTTCCAGCAAGGTAGCGGAAGATCCGCTTCACTGCCTTCTGGTGCTCCGGGCCGGGATTAGCCATGTGCTGGCTCATGTTGAAAATAGGATCAGCCTCAGAGGTCAACATGAACCAATAAACACTTGACACAATTGGAAGTCAAAACGTTGACTCCATTAATTCCGGATACACAAGTCACACACACGGCCGTTACACTTGGCCAGGTTCTATACACACTACGAGCTTCAAGAGCCTTAGCAAAAGCCTCAGGAAGATAGTACGTCTCCTGCTGATTCTAACGGTATGCTGCATGCCTGATTTTGTACACTACACACGAAGCTATCTACAAATGAAGTTAGCTACTGCTATATGCTAGTCTGAGACCTACGAGTACTCTGAACTGAACGTAGAATGAGTGAGCGGTTGTCCATCACGCTTGTAGCTCATACGGACTCCTCTCGAAGACGAGAGTCGTGGCTTGACGTTAAGCCGGCGGTCATCAGGCCATCTCGATGGATGGACGGATGACAACGTCTGGATCCGCGACTGCAGTCCGGTCGTCATTGATCCGTCCTTCCACTGGTTGGCTGCTGACATTCGCACACCACTTCGTCTCGCCAAATGTCCTGCCGTCGATCTAGGTTCGCTTCGTCTTCGTTGCCGTTCGATCCTCTTGCTTGCTCCCTCACCGTTGGCTTTACTCGATGGTTTCAACACCTCTCTTGTGCCTTTTTGCCGTGCCGAGCCCAACCAACACGAGTATGCCATTGTTGCCAGTTTCGGACAGAGACTATGCCACTGTTGTCAGGTTGTGGCATAAACTATGCCATTTTCATCTTTTGGCCAATGCTCCAAATCCAGCCGTTGGATGGAGCTGAAACTTGACCCGTAGAGGGTTGAGGATATGAGCTTTCCAGAGGTACTGTCGGATTGAAGATCAGAAGACTGAGGGGGAAGACATGAATTCTTCCAACGTCTGCTATATCTCCAGATCCACCCGTTGCACTGGAGATCTGACGACAGATGTGGGAGATAGCCATTTTCCAACAGCTCACAGCGCTCAGAGCCTGTGCGAGGTCCGGCCAGGTTGCCACCATCAGGTACATAAGACTTCCAACAGCGCTCTAGTACTTCTGCCGCTCAGCTGCATCTGCTTCTCCGCTGGAGCTCACGAGGTACTAACGCGTCTCCAGCGCCGTGCCGATGGGTTTGGCCTTTGCCATGCCGAACCGCTGCAGGATGTCCTTGATGTAGCGACTCTCTTGTAGCGAGAGAGAGCGTGATTTGCGGTCACGTGTGATCTGGATGCCGAGGAAGTATGATGGCTCCCTGAGATCAGACATCTGGAAGCGCTCCTGCATGGCCTCCTTGAACTCCTGCAGTGCAGACATACTATTGGAAAGGAGGAGCATGTCATCCACATAGACAATGATGATGAGGATCTCATGCTCATGCTGCCAGCGATAAACGTTGTAGTCACACTCGCTGCGCTCAAACCCCATGCACTGCAACGCCGCATCCAACTTCTGGTTCCAAGCACGCCACGCTTGCTTGAGGCCGTACAGCGACTTCTGCAGCTTGCAAACCAGGTGTTCCTTGCCATCCATGACGAACCCTTCCGGCTGCTCCATGTAGATCTCCTCCAAGTCACCATTCAAGAATGCCGTCTTGACATCCATGTGGTGAACCTCGAAGTCCTCAGCTGCTACATAAGAGAGGAGCGTGCGCACAGAGACAAACTTTACAACAGGGGCAAAAGTTTCTGTGTAGTCGATGCCCTCCTGCTGCGAGTAGCCCTTGGCGACCAGCCTCGCCTTGTACTTTTCCAGGTTACCATCTGCTCCCCGCTTCTTCTTGAACACCCACGTGCACTTGATCACCTTACGTCTAAGTGGACGCTCAGTCAGCTCCCATGTGCCGTTGTCCAGCTGTGACTGTATCTCTTGCTGCACGGCTTCCGCCCAATCTACTGCATCCGGTCCAGCCATGGCCTCCTTGTATGACGTTGGCTCATCTGAATCTGCTACAACTGCGACATTCATCTGTTCTGGTTTCTGCAGCATCCAGAAATGGCCGTGCTCACCAGGCTTGTAACGCACCCTAAGAGGGTACTTGTGACCAGGTACTAGAGCGTTAGCGGGCGGCTGGCGCGGTGCTGCTGGCACAACTGCTACTGCTGGTGGTGCTACATCTCCCTCCTCTACTTCTACCGGTGAGGTTGCTGTATCTGCTGCATCAGACATGGGAGAGTAGAGTGATTCTCCCACTGTTACAGTAGAGGAAGGATCGGGAGAGAGTGGGTCAGGAAGGATTTCTGCTTCCACTGTCTCGTCAGCTGCTGGTTCTGCTGCCTCTTCACAGACAATGTTGGTGCCGATGACGTTGCTCTCGTTGAAGACGACATCCCTGGAGATGATGACATGGCTTGTATCCCTCTCGTAGAGACGATAGGCCTTGCTTGCCACGTCGTAGCCAATCATCAGCATCTCCGCACTCTTTGCGTCCCATTTCTGCCGCTTCTCCTTGGGCACGTGCATGTGCGCAGGCTGCCAAATGCTTGGAGATGACCCATGCTCGGTTTCTTGCCGAACCATGCCTCGTACCGCGTCATCTGCTCCAGCGCCTTAGTTGGACTGCGGTTCTTGATGTAGACCGCAGTGCTCACTGCTTCAGCCCAGAAGTCGTAGGTCAGCCGAGACGCGTGCAGCATGGAGCGCGCTGACTCCACAATGGTACGGTTGGCGCGTTCTGCTACACCGTTCTGCTGCGGCGAATACGGAGCGGTACGCTACGCCTTGATGCCAGCTGCTGCGAGGTAGTCCTGGAACTCCTTGCTCAGGTACTCTCCACCGCAATCGCTGCGCAGCGCCTTGATCTTCTTGCCAATCTGGCTCTCCACCATGGCCTAGAACTCCTTGAACCTGTCAAAGCACTGGTCCTTGGAATAAAGGAAGTACACAGCAGTGTAACGGCTGAAATCATCAATGAAGGTCAGGAAATACCTGGAGCCTCCAAAGCTCTGGGTCTACATCGGTCCGCACAAGTCCGTGTGGACCAGCTCCAACATCTCTTTCGCACGCTCCCCTACTCCAGAGAACGCCTCCCGGTGCTGCTTCCCCTCCAAACAGCCGATGCACAACTGCTGCTCAAAGTTAGAGATGGTAGGTAGATCACGCACCATCTGCTTTGCTTGAAGCTGCTGCAAGGCACGCATGCCGATGAGGTCGTAGTGCGCATGCGAGATCTTGCCATCTGTCGCCTGCACCACTGCTGCACGACTCTGCTCACGCGGGATCTTGGTCACCCCCAGTAGGCGGTACATGTCGCCCTCCTTCACCGACCTCGCCAACTCCTCTCCTGTATCCTTGTTGAGGATGTAGCCATAGTCATCATCGAAGACGACACGCAGTCCTGTGTTTGTAAGAGAGGAGACTGAGAGGAGGTTGAATGCAGCATAAGGTACGTACAGCACGCCATGGAACACTCCCACTTCAATGCCACGCGGGGTCTCCAACCACATCTCCACAATCCCAATCCCCTCAGCATACACTACCCGATCATCACCCAAAGCGATAGGACGGGGAGGGATGGACAGCAACTGCGTAAACCACTCCTTGTGGTGCGTCAGACTCTTGGTACACCCAGAGTCTTTGTACCACGCCAGATCCGCTTTCTCCTTCTGCGACATGTCAGACTTTGCCATGAAGAGGCGGTCGCGCACCTCCTTGGCCACGTTCATGTTGCCAAAATGGCACACGCCGGTCTGGTTCTGCTGCTGTTGCTGGTGGTGCTGCTGACGTTGCTGTGACTGCAGCTGCTCTTGCTGTGGAGATTGCTGCTTTTGCTGCTGCTGTTGCTGCTGCTCCTTCTAGTCCCTCTTGAACTTGAAGCACTCTTTCTTGTAGTGCCCCTCTTTCTGGCAATAATGGCACTTGCCCTTCTTCTTGCCTCTCTGCTGCCCGGACTGCTGCTGCTGCTGGTTGTGTGAGCCCATCGCCATGAAAGCTGCTTCACTGCTGCTGTTGCCGCCATTGCGTTTTGCGGCATTGCGACGCAGTTCCACCTGCACCAGGTGTGTGCAGATGAAGTCGAGGTCGAGAGTTGGCTGGCACTCCAGNTGCTGCTGCTGCTGCTCCTTCTGGTCCCTCTTGAACTTGAAGCACTCTTTCTTGTAGTGCCCCTCTTTCTGGCAATAATGGCACTTGCCCTTCTTCTTGCCTCTCTGCTGCCCGGACTGCTGCTGCTGCTGGTTGTGTGAGCCCATCGCCATGAAAGCTGCTTCACTGCTGCTGTTGCCGCCATTGCGTTTTGCGGCATTGCGACGCAGTTCCACCTGCACCAGGTGTGTGCAGATGAAGTCGAGGTCGAGAGTTGGCTGGCACTCCAGCGTCTTTCGCAGCGTGTCGTAGCTGGTTGGGAGTCCCCTCAGCAAGAGGAGGATGAAGCGCGTCTCTTCAACAGGGTTGCCGGCCGCTCTCAGCTGCTTTGCCAGCTCCTTTGCCTTGTCCAGGTACGCCTCCATCCCTTCACCACCCTGTATTTTCAGCGCCATCATCTTTTCCTCCAAAAGCATGAGGAATGCAAGATCCTTGCTCTCATACTTCTTCGACAACGTGTCCCACCCCTCCTTTGCAGTAGCCTTGTCACTCACGTACTGAAGATGTGGGTTGGAGATGGTGTTGACAAGCAACCTGTAGGCCTACCTATCCTTCTCCTTCCACTCCTCATACGTCGCCGCTGCAGTTGTAGATGAAGTTGTATCTGCTGCACCTTTCTGTGGCGTCTTCCTCGCCACCACCTCAGCTGCGGTGTTGCCTTTTGCCTGTGGAGGCGGAGCGCACTCATCGCCGCTCACCACCTCCCACAAGCCCCTCTCCTCCAAAGGGAGGCGGGTACGGATCTTCCAAAACGTGAAGTTGGCGCGTCCTTCCAACCTCTCCAAGGGCTGGGCTGCTGTTACCACGCCTGCTGCTTCCATTTTGAGCTTTGGTAATGCTCAATGTTGCCCTTGGGTGGCGGCGCTACCTCTGCTTCTACTGCTACTTCTGCCAGAAATCTGTCTGACAGAAAATGGACTGTAAATTCTAGCAGACTGGGAATTTGGAAAAACTGAGCCCACTACTGGAACATGCAGCTCAAAACCTTTCAGATCGACCCATAAAACAGGGTCATCAAGAGGGGATTTTGAAAGATATGCCCTCTTGAAAACAGGATGTGCTTCTGCTCCTACTCCAACTCAGACCAGCCAGCTTGTAAACGGTGTTTCTCTCAAACCAATCAATGGAATGCAAATATGTTTGCACCAATGGAAAGCTTAGGAAAAATACTACAATTCGCATGTGCCACTTTTTAAATTTGACAAAGAAACAAGAGAGTTATGGTCATCACAAGGCGACAGTCTTACTCATAGAGAAGAGTGTAGCCCTGGCCGACCTCGTTTTGAGCATAACTCTCAATCCGACGGTTGGATCTTTGTGATCTTGAGCTCGTTGGAAATCTTGTCTCGCGAACTTGAAGATGAAGTGGTCGAATTTGGTCAAGGTTTGACCCTAACCCGTCACTCTCAAAGTGATGGCCTGTGCTGGCTGAATCTGGTAGAATCTAGCTCTGATACCAAATGTTGGATCTGGAGGAGAGAGGGAGTCTTGGAGCAGCGAGCATGTGGGACTGAAAGGGCATCACTTGTGTTGAAGAATGGTTGTTGAATCAGTCAAAATGATGGAGTACATATAGAGTTAGAGCTTGGGCAAGTCAGCCCTCTCACAAGCCACACCATTTAGCCATGGAGGCTAAGGCTCACACACTAGAGTCCACAATCTCACACAAGGGAGGAAATCAGCCTAACAATCAGGCTGACCAGTCACACACAATTTAGAGAGCTAGAGAATGCTCTCATGGCACACTCCTAGTGGTCACATCACCCACAAACCCATGGAGAATCGTCATGTGTCCATGGCTAGCACACAAGGATCTCACCTCACCTAAAAAGTAAGGGGAGGTACCTTTATCCTAGTCAGCACACTCTAACAAGGCAATCCTAAGACCAAGGACCTTTTTGGATATTTCTCCCATCAGGTCTTGACCCTGGACCTCTTGCCTTTTTCTTTTCTCAGGGTAAGGCATGGAGCCATCACCCATGGCCACACAGACATCGACAGTCCATGACCCCCGAAACTTCGAAAAATCATATCTCCCAATCCGACGGTTGGATCGGTCTCAAACTTGGACTGTAGATAATTTGCCACCTGATCTTTCCAATGGTGAAGACCGATCGACGATCGGAGCAGGCATCTGGAAGTTTCCTGGAACTTACTCCTGTGGACCTGAAATTGAGCCGGATGGCTCCTTTCCCAATACAGGCTCTCACTGAGCCAAGCATCTGGTCCATTCCACATTCACATATTGGGAAAGGAGCTATACGGCTCAGTTTTAGGTCCACAGGAGCAAGTTCCAGGAAACTTCCAGATGCCTGCTCCGATCGTCGATCCGTCTTCACCATTGGAAAGATCAGGTGACAAATTATCTACAGTCCAAGTTTCA
Organism: Penium margaritaceum; assembly: GCA_023375785.1. Classification (NCBI taxonomy): domain Eukaryota; kingdom Viridiplantae; phylum Streptophyta; class Zygnematophyceae; order Desmidiales; family Peniaceae; genus Penium; species Penium margaritaceum. The sequence goes on along the minus strand of SZWC01000774.1, from coordinate 20,652 downwards.
GGCCGATCAAACAGTCAGGTTGGGAGATATGAATTTTCGAAGTTATGGGGGTCATGGACCGACGATGTCTGGGTGGCCATGGGCGATGGCTCCATGCCTTAGCCTGAGAAAAGAAAAAAGGCAAGAGGTCCAGGGTCAAGACCTGATGGGAAAAATATCCAAAAAGGTCTTAGATTCTTCGGTTGCCTTGTCACCGTGTGCTGACTAGGATAAAGGTACCTCTCCTTACTTTTTAAGTGAGGTGAGATCCTTGTTTGCTAGCCATGGACACATGGCGATCCTCCATGAGTTTGTGGGTGATGAGACCAGTTGGAGTGTGCCATGAGAGCATTCTCTAACTCTCTAGGTCGTGTGTGACTGGTCAGCCTGATTGTTAGGCTGATTTCCATCCTTGTGTGAGATTGTGGACTCTAGTGTGTGAGCCTTAGCCTCCATGGCTAAGTGGTGTGGCTTGTGAGAGGGCAGACTTGCCCAAGCTCTAGCTCTATATGTATTCCATCATTTTGAGTGATTCAACAACCATTCTTCAGCACAAGGGATGCCCTTTCAGTCCCACATACTCGCTACTCCAAGACCCCTTGTCTCCTTCAGATCCAACATCACAGCATCATACTTGGGTGAAGGCTTCTTCTAGCACTTACTACGCCAGAGTGTTGCTTGTGATGTTTCAAGGCTTAGTTGCTTCTGTTGCCCCTGCGCTACTAGTGATCTGTTGTTTGAGGAGGAGCCACCAGCCTCAGAGTTTGACTCAAAGGCCTCAGATGACTCGGACTCAGTGTTATAGTCTGTTGCTATGTCAACCTACACAACCACTATCCTTGCGGTACCATCCTTCATTGGCACCATCTGCCAGTTCTCAGTTGCGTGATCACCTGACTCGAGGAACACAACCCATTCTCCTGATTAAGGAGCATGGACAGGATCCAGCGAATCTCCCTTGCCAAGCGTCGTTTCTTTAAACTCGACATCTCAGCTCCTGATGACCTTTCCAACCGCTTGGTCCCACAGCTTGTACGCCTTGTGTGTAGTGTTGTATCCGACCATTACACACTTGCTAGCACGTGCATCGAGCTTGTCACTTCCTTCTCCTCCTTGGACCTTTGCCCAGGCGGTACAGCCAAGGACCCTCACGCGTCAGTGGTCTAGCGCCAACCGGGTCCGCATCAGGGATCTGCATGATCATGGATATGGTGGAGTTGTCATCGTAAGCTGTAAAAACAAAACAGGAACAAATCACATCACAATAGTCTGGCTTCTTCCTTGACCAAGCCTCCTGTGACGTCCTGAGTTGCTTCTTTTGTTGCTTCTTACCATGCCTTCCAAGCACGGCTGCCAGAGGGAGATTCGGAAGATAGCAAGCCATTATTGCAGCTTTAGCCCCGAAACGAGGTGGGATTTTGGCGTCAAAGAGCATGCTTCGTGTCATGCCGAGATTAGTCCGGTTCATCTACTCGGCCACGCCATTACTATGGTGGTGTAAGGCGTGGTGGTCTGGTGGTTGATGCTGTGTTGGCTCAACCAGCCTTTGTACGCCTCGTACTCACTACTGTTGTCCGTGCGTAGTACCTTGACTTCTTGCTTGATTGTCACTCTACCATCGCAATAAACTTTTGCAAATTCTCCTTGAACTCTTCCTTTGTCTTGAGGAAGTAGATCCATATGTTGCGACTATAATCATCCATGAAGGTCAAGAAATACTTGCTGCCTCCATTCGAAGGAGTGCGAAAAGGTCCGCACACATGAGAGTGAATCAGGTCCAAGATTGCTGCCACATGTTGCCCATTACGTTGAAATGAATTTCTTTTTGCCTTGCCGTGGAGGCATGGCTGACACAGCTTCTGGCACTTTCCCTCATCCTTGGCCTTGCATCCCTCCATCCCATGAACCACTTCGTGCTTCTACATAGCTTGCAATGTGTTGTCAGCCACATGGCTAAACCGCATGTGCCACAGCTTAGCATCTTTGTCATTAGTGGAGTTGGTTGCCATGGTGACAGCCTGTGGTGCTACATCAGGCTTTGGAGACTTGGGCTCTTCAACCGCTGCATATCCCTTGTTTGTACTCTCAAGGGGCTTGCTACGCAATGCATAGAGCCCATCAACTCTGAGGACTTGTGCGACAAGACTCTCCATAGGATAGGAGATCTTGATGTTCTTGTTCTTGACAATCACGGCCTCCTCCTCTGTAAAGACCACCGTGATGTTGTGGTCTGTGATTTTGGACACCGTCAAGAGGTTCACCGCAAAAAAAAGCATGTAGACGACGTTCTCCAACTTCAAATCTTTTTTAGTACCGTTTACGTTCATGGTGATCAACCTATCTCCCTCGCCTTGTGCATGGACAAGGCTGTCGTTGGCACACCTGAAGCCACGTTCAGTGTCCCCAATGGAGATGAACCCATCCTTCTCCCTTGAAGAGTGATGGTTTGTGCCAGAGTCAAGCCAGTAGGCTCCACGATTGAGTAGTGCCGCTACCTTGGTTACCGACACGCTCTCAGCCATGATGTTCGTCAACTCCTTCTTACCCTTTCCTTTGCCCTCATATCTACCACCATGATCTCCATCTTCCTTCTTGGGAGTCTTGCACTCCCATGCCCAATGCCCAGGCTTGCCATAGTTATGGCACTTCCCAAAACGCTTTGAACCCTTTCCACCGCCAACATTGCCTTTTCCTCCACCGCCACCGCTTCCGCTGCCACTCTGACCAGAAGAGGAGTTGTTGCCATGACCACCATACTATGCAGCATAGGCTAAAATGTTAGCCTCATTACCGTTGTGACGCATGGCCTCGTTGCGCACCTTCTCAGACACTACCTCGTACATCAAATCCTCCTCCTTCCAACCGCAAAAAACGGTGATCAGAGGTTCCCACCTGTCAGGTAGCGCCATGAGGAGGATCATGGCCTGCATGTTGGTGTCGATTTCCGTGTTCATTTGGATCACTTATTGCAGCAGTCCTTCAAATTGTAGTAGGAAGTCTGGAATCGACTCTCCCTCCCTCACCCTCATCGAAATCAGCTTTTGAAGGATGAAGAAGCGATTTGCAAGAGTCATTGATTGGTGTACACATGCAAGCTTCTCATAAGCTTTTGATCAATGTGTGATATCTTGGAGGTGGATATGGTGTGACTTATCCACTAATATCACAAGAATCACAAGAGTCACGTCATTTTTGACACTCTACGCTTCATATCCAGCATCCGTTTTTGGAGGTTCAACCTCTTCTCCAAAGAACATCTTCAAGTAGCGACGCACCCTCATGACAATCTCAAATTGCCATTTTGACAAGGAAAAATCTGTCCTTGTGAACTTTGATATCCCACCATTGACCTACTCAAGAATGAGCATCGTGGGAGTCGTCATACTACTTCTCTGCTTCTCTGCTTCTTTGCTTCGTTGAGACCGATGTGGGCTGATGTAGCCTGTTGTCTGCTATCGATTTAGGTGGTTCAGATCCGTTGCTTACCCCTTAGCCGTTGATCACCTACAAACAGAGAAGAATACACACTAACAAATCCAGGGTCGTGCCTCCAAGGGCATAGCTTATCCTGGTTAGGGTCCAAGGGTCATACCTCCAAAGGCAGAGCTTATCCTTGGCCCTTGTTCGCTAAGTGCCAGCACCTGTAGTTGGAGTTGATGGAGCAGATAGAGCAGATAAAGCTGGTAGAGCTGATGGAGTTGATGGAGCTGATGTGGGCTGTAAGACAAAGAGGACGAGAGAGCACGCAGAAATGCACCTTACAACTAGTCAGTGTGGGCCCATAACCCTTTGTGAACCTACCTGAGGGGACCGTCTAGAAAATGGGTTTCGACACAATGGTTCTTGCCGACCGCTCTTCGTATTACAACCAAGAGGTGATATCACCCTCAGAGCCAAGGTTCCACCCTGAGCAGTTCATAGGAATATCGTTTTGCATTGTGTCCTTAGCACCCGGTCACTTTTGTGTGAGGAGCTAACTTCTGAAACTTAGACCAACCGATGCTTCTTTAGTGTCTACCTTTGGTGGACAACTTTGTGAGGAGTCTCAAAAGGTATGAACTATACTCAATGACAGGTAAATGACATGCTCTTATAGTCGTAGAGCCATCCTCTAGCCTAGGCACGCAGTTCCTCCTTGGAGGAGCCACTTTGGAAGCAATCTGGATTGTATCATCTCCCTTGCCTACATTGCGCTCCTTGTGACCGCCAAGTGGCACCAATCACCAGGATGGACCTTTGGAATATTCTAAGATGTCTCTTAGAACCTTCATGTCCCCCTTTTGGTCACACAAAAAATAAGTCACTCGGCTGGGATTTGACCCAGTGACCTCTCGTTCCAAAGACTAACTCTGGAACGTCAAAGCCATAAGGAGTTGTCCTAGGTAGAGTTTGCTTGCTATACTATCCAGTTTAGACCAGGGCAACTTGCCACAAACGAGCAGTGCATGCCTTGTCTATCTGGACCAGACTAAGGGGACTTTTTCCAAAGGAGCAGTGCATGTCTAGTCCGTCCTGTGCCTGTCCAAATGTCAGCGATGGACAAGGAGCATATCTGGTAAACATATGGTCACCCAGACACAGGCGGTCCATGATCCCGGAAACTTTGAAAATTCATATCTCTCAATCTGATCGTTGGATCGGCCTGAAACGTAGACCGTAAACAATTTTGCCACCTCAATTTTCCAGTGGTGAAGTCGAATAGACGATCCAAGCAGGCATCTGCAAGTTTTGTGGAACTTGCTCTTGTGGACCTGAAACTGAGCCGGATGGCTCCTTTCCCAACAATCTCCCAATTTACTACAGTCAGATTAGGCTGAGTTCACATGCCTTCATGCAGAACTGCTGCTTCTGACGGGTCACTGGCTTGGTGCAAAAATCATCATCTACTTGCTGGTTGGTGTTAACTCCAACTTGATAGCATTCTCCTACACCATGTGCCTGATGAAGTGATATGGATGTCAATGTTCTTGGTGCGTGCATGGTCCTCCGGATTCTTCACGAGTGTGATTGTGCTTTGGTTGTCAACGCGCACAGGAACTGGAACTACTATACTCCGACTCATCTCCACCATGAGACGATGAAGCCAAACTGCTTCTTTGGCTCCAAAGCTAATAAAAACGTACTCTGCTTCTGTGCTTGAAGTGGCCACGACCACCTGCCGCTTGCTGCACCAGCTGATGACCCCACCATTAATGAGGAACACATGTCCAAAGATAGACTTGCGGTCCTCAGGGTTTGAAACCCAATCTGTGTCTATGTAACCGATGATGCTGTTGTCGTTGCTATTGTAGGTGATGCCGATGTTGATGATTCCAGCAAGGTCGCAGAAGATCCACTTCACTACCTTCTAGTACTCAGGTCTGGGATAAGCCATGTGCTGGCTCACAGCGCTCACAGCCTGTGCGAGGTCCAGCTTTGTTGCCACCATCAAGTACATGAGACTGCTGATATTACTCTTGTACTTCTACCGCTCAGCTGCATCTACTTCTCCACTAAAGCTCACAAGGTACTACTACGTCTCAAGTGACGTGCCGATGGATTTCGCCTCTCCCATGCCGAACTGCTGAAAGACATCCTTGATATAGCGGCTCTGATACAGCAAGAGAGAGCGTGATTTACAGTCACACGTGATATGGATGCCATGGAAGTATGACGCCTCCCTGAGATCAGACATCTAGAAGCGCTCCTCCATGGCCTCGTTGAACTCCTGTAGAGCAGACATGCTGTTGGAAAAGAGGAGCATGTCATCCACATAGACAATTATGATGAGGATCTCATGCTTATGCGGCTTGAAATACACGCTATTATCACACTCGCTGCGCTCAAATATCATGCACTTTAGCGCCGCATCCAACTTCTGGTTCCAAGCACGCGACGCTTGCTTGAGGTCATACAGTGACTTTTTCAGCTTGCAAACCAGGTGCTCCTGGCCATCCATGACGAACCTCTCCGGCCGCTCCTTGTAGATCTCCTCCTCCAAGTCATCATTCAAGAATGCCATCTTGAATCTCAAAGGCCTCAATTGCTACATAAGAAAGGAGCGTGTGTACAAAGTCAAACTTTGCAACAGGAGCAAAAGTGGCCGTGTAGTCGATGCCTTCATGGTGAGAGTAGTCCTTAACGACAAGCCTCACCTTGTACTTTTCCAGGTTGCCATCTGCTTCGCGCTTCTTCTTGAACACCCAGTTGCACTTGATCACTTTGTATCCAGGTGGACGCTCGGTCAGCTCCCATATACCGTTGTCGAGCTGCAACTGTATCTCCTGCTGCATAGCTTGAACATAATCTACTGAATCTGGTACAGCCATGGCCTACTTGTAGGAGGATGGCTCATGTGAATCTGTTGCAACTTTGACGTTCATTTGTTCTTGTTTTTGCAACATCTATAACTGGTTGCGCTTATGAGGCTTGTAGCACATCCTAAGAGGATACCTATAACCTGGTACTGGAGTGTTAGTGGACGGTTGGTACGGTGCTACTTGCATAAGTACTTCTACTGGTGGTATTGCATCTCCCTCCTCTGCTTCTACCGATGAGACTATTGTATTTCCTGCATCTGACATGGGAGAGTAAGGTGATTCTCCCACTGTCGTAGTAGAGGAAGGATCAGGAGAGACTGGGTCAAGAAGGATATCTACTCCCACTGCCTCGTTAGCTACTGGTTCTGCTGCCTCTTTGCAGATGATCTCAGTGCCGATGATGTTACTCTCGTTGAAGATGACATCCCTGGAGATGATGACGTAGCCTATATCCCTCTCGTAGAGGTGATAGGCCTTGCTTGCCACGTCATAGCCTATCATCAGCATCTATGTGCTCTTTGCGTCCCAGTTTTGCCACTTCTCCTTCGGCAAAAGCATGTGTCCCAAGCTGCCAAACGCGCGAAGTTGACCCACGCTTGGCTTCTTGCCGAACCACGTCTCGTAGGATGTCATCTCCTCCAACACTTTAGTTCCAATACAATTCTGGATGTATACCGCAGTACTCTCTGCTTTGGCCCAAACGTCGTATGTGAGCCGAGCGGCGTGCAACATGGAGCGCGTCGACACAACGATAATGCACTTGGCACGTTCTGCTATACCCGTCTGCTACGGCGAGTATGGCGCACTACACTATGCCTTGATGCCAGCTGCTGCAAGATAGTCCTAGAAATCCTTGCTCATGTACTCTTCACCACGGTTATTATACAACGCCTTGATCTTTTTCCCAGTTTGGTTCTCCACCATTGCCTCGAACTCCTTGAACATGTGATAGCACTAGTCCTTGGTAGAAAAGAAATATACAGCAGTGTAACGGCTGAAATCATCAATGAAGGTAAGAAAATACCTAGAGTCTCCAAAGCTCTTGATCTTCATCGAGCCACACAAATCTGTGTGGAACTACTCCAGTACCTGCTTTGCACGCTCCCATGCTCTAGAGAACGCCTCGCGATGCTGCTTCTCCTCCAAACAGCCGATGTACAACTACTGCTCAAAGTTAGAGATGTTGGGCAAGTCACGTACCATCTGCTTTGTTTGAAGTTGCTTCAAGGCGCGCATGCCAAAATGGTCGTAGCGCATATGCCAGATTTTGCCGACTATAGCCTGTTCCACTGCTGCAAGACACTGTGCGCGTGGGACCTTGGTCGCACCCAACACGCACTACATGTCGCCTTCCTTCACCGACTTGGCCAACTCCTCTCCCGTTTTCCTGTTAAGGATGAAACCGTAGTCGTCGTAAAAAATGACTTGCAGTCCAGTGTTGGAAAGAGAGGACACTGAGAGAAGGTTGAACATAGTATCAGGTACATACAGCATGCCATGGAACACTCCCACTTCAATGCCACGTGGGGTCTCCAACCATATTATCTCCACAATCCCAATCCCTACAACATACACTACCTGATGGCCACCCAAAGCTATCGTACGGGGAGGGGTGGAGAGCAGCTGCGCAAATCACTCCTTATGGTGCATTAGGCTTTTAATACACCCTGAGTCCTTGTACCATGCGAGATCTGCCTTCTCCACCTGCGACATATCAGACTTCGCCATGAAGAGGGGGTCACATATAGGACCCCCTTGGCCATGTTCATGCTGCCAAAATGGCGCACGCCGGTCTGGTTTTGCTATTGCTGTTGCTGCTGCTGACGCTGCTGTGACTGGTGCTCTGGAGATTGTTGATTTTACTGCAGCTGCTGCTCTTTCCGGTCCCTCTTGAAGTTGAAGCACTCTTTCCTATAGTGCCCTTCTTTCTGGCAAAAGTGTCACTTGCCTTTGTTTTTACCTCTGTGCTATCCAAACTGCTGCTACTGCTGGTTACGTGAGCTTGTGGCCATAAATGTTGCTTCACTGCTGCCACTACCATTGCGTTTTGCTGTACTACAATGTAGTTCAACCTACACCAGGTGCGTGCAAAGGAAATCCAGGTCGAGAGTCGGCTGGCACTCCAATATCTCTCGCATCGTGTCGTAGCTCGCAAGGAGTCCCCTCAGTAAGAGGAGGATGAAGCGTGTCTCTTCCACAGGATTACCGGCCGCTTTCAGCTGCTTTACGAGCTCCTTTACCCTATCTAAGTACGCCTCCATCCCTTCGTCACCCTGCATTTTCAACGCCATCATCTTCTCCTCCAAAACCATGAGAAATGTAGGATCTTTGCTCTCATACTTCTTGTACAACGCGTCCCATCCCTCTTTTATAGTAGCCTTGTCACTCACATCCTAAAGATGTGGGTTGGAGATGGTGTTAACAAGCAACCTGCAGGGCTGCTTGTCTTTCTTCCAATCCTCATATACTACTACTACAGTTGTAGATGAAATTGCATCTAATGCACCTTTCTACGGCATCTTCCCCGCCACCACCTGCGCTCCACTGATGCCTTTTGCCTGTGGAGGTGGAGCGCGTTCGTCACCGCTCACCACCTCCCACAAGCCCCTCTCCAAAAGGAGGCAGATACGGATCTTCCAAAACGTGAAATTGGCATGTCCTTCCAGCCTCTCCAAGAGCTAGGGTGTAGTGACCACGCCTGCTGCTGCCATTTTGAGCTTTGGTGATGCTCAACGCTGCCCTTAGATGGCTGCGCTACCCCTGCTTCTACTGCTGCTTCTACTAGAAATCTGTTCGACAGAAAATGGACTGTAGATGCCAGCAGACTGGGAATTTGGAAAAATTGAGTCCACCTGTGGAACATTCAGCTCCAGACCTTTCAGATTGACCCATAAAACAGGGTCATCAACAGGAGATTTTGAAAGATATATCCTCTTGAAAACAGGGTATGCTTCTGCTCCTGCTCTTATTCAGACCAGCTAGGTTATGAACGACATTTCTCCCAAACAAATCGATGGCACAATCCTAGGCCGTCACTTTCAATGTGACGGCCTGTGCTAGCTGAAACATGCAGAAATCGGCTCTGATACCAAATGTTGGAGTTGGAGGAGAGAGGGGGTCTTGAAGGAGCGAGCATGTAGGACTGAAACGACATCAGTTGTGCTGAAAAAATGGTTTTTGAATCACTCAAAATGATGGAGTACATATAGAGCTAGAGCTTTGACAAGTCAGCCCTCTCAAAAGCCACACCACTTAGCCATGGAGGCTAAGGCTCACACACTAGAGTCGATAATCTCACACAAGAGAGGAAATATGCCTAACAATCAGGCTGACCACTCATACACAACCTAGAGAGCTAGAAAATGCTCTCATGGCACACTCCTACTGGTCAGATAACCCACAATCCCATGGAGATTCGCCATGTGTCCATGGCTAGCACACAAGGATCTCACCTCATCTAAGAAGTAAGGAGAGGTACCTTTTCCTAGTCAGTACACTCTAACAAGGCAATCCAAGAATCTAGGAACGTTTTGGATATTTCTCCCATCAGGTCTTGAACCTGTCCTCTTACCCTTTTTCTTTTCTCAGGCTAAGGTATGGAGCCATCGTCCATGGTCCCTCAGACACCGGGAGCCCATGACCATGGAAACTTTGAAATTCATCTCTCAATTTGACCATTGGATCAGCCTGAAACTTGGACCATAGACAATTTCTCACCTGATCTTCCCAATGGTGAAGTCGGATCAACGATCGGAGCAGGGATCTACTAGTTTCGTGGAACTTGCTCCTGTGGACCTTAAACTGAGTCGGATGGCTCCTTTCTCAACAAAACCATAGTCCAACGAAGGTACTAGACTGGATAATGCCATAAAAGGCCTGGTTTGGAAAGAAGCCGAGCATGGATCCTCTTTGAGCATTTTGCAGTTTGGCGCACATGCACGTACCCAAGGAGAAGCGGCAAAAACGGGATGCAAAGTGTGTATAGATGCTAATGATGGGCTATGACGTGGCTAGCAAGACGTATTACCTCTATGAGAGGGATGCTTGCCACGTGTCCACGGATGTCATGTATAACAAGAACAAAGTCATTAGCACACCATCATTTGTAAAGAGAGAGTAAAACCAGCATCCGACGAGGTAGTGGGAGCATAAATCCTCCCTGAACCAGTCTCTCCTGATCCTTTCCTCATTTCTACAGTAGGACAACCAGTCTATTCTTACATGTCTGATACAACAAACACAAAAGCCATCTTAGTAAAAGCAAAGGAAGGAGATGTAGTACCATCAGTAGCAACAGCTGTGCTAGCAAAGCACTAGCTACCTGCTAATGCTCCATTACCTGGCTGTAGGTACCCTCTTAGGATGCACTATAAGTCTGGTGAGCGGGCCAATTTCTACATGCTGTAGAAACTAGAACAGATGAAAGTTGTAGTTGCAATAGATTTAGATGGGTCAACGTCATACAAGGAGCCCAGATGTAGTAGATTGGCTACAAGTTATGCAACAAGAGATACAGTTAGATCCCGATGTCATCATATAGGAGCTAACTGAGCGTCCACCTTGATGCAAGGTGATCAAGTACAAAAAGGTGTTCAAGAAGAAGCCAAGAGTAGATAACAACCTAGAAAACTACAATACAAGGCTGGTCGTCAAGGACTACTCGTTGTAGGAGGACATTGACTACACAGAAACCTGTATACCCATTGCAAAGTTTACCTTTGTGCACACGGTCCTCTCTAATGTACCAGCTTAGGACTTCAAGGTTCACCACATGGATGTAAAACAGAATTCTTGAATAGTGACTTAGAGGAGGAGATCGACATAGAGCAGCCAGAGGGGTTCATCATGGATGGCGAGGAGTACCTGGTTTGTAAGGTACAAAAGTCGTTGTACAGCCTCAAGCAAACGTCACATGCTTGGAACTAGAAGTGGGATGCGGCACTACAGTACATGGGGTTTGAGCGTAGTAAGAATGACTATAGCATCTACCGCTGGTAGCATGGACATGAGATCCTCATCATCGTTATCTATGTGGATGACATACTCTTTTCAAACAGCATATCAGTACTGCAAGAGTTCAACGAGGCCATGTAGGTATGCTTCTACATGTCTGATCTCGTGGAGGTATCATACTTCCTCAACATCTGGATCATGCCTGATCATAAATAACACACCCTCTCGCTGGAGCAGAGTCGATATATCGTAGATATCCTGGAGTGATTTGATAGGGCAAAAGTAAAAGTCATCAGGATAAAAATATACGGCAATACCTTATGAGCTTCAGTGGAGAAGCACATGCAACAGAGCAGAAGAAGAACTAGAAGAGTCAGCAGTCTCATGTTCCTCATGGTGAAAACCAGGACAGACCTTGCATAGATTGTACGTGTTGGGAAAGGAGCCATTCAGCTCAGTTTCAGGTCCACATGAGCAGGTTCCAGGAAACTACCAGATGCCTGCTCGGATCATCAATCAGACTTCACCATTGGAAAGATCACGTGGCAAATTGTCTACAGTCTAAGTTTCAGGTTAATCCAACACTTGGATTGAGCGTATGAATTTTCGAAGTGTCTGGGGTCACAGACCGCCGGTGTCTGGGTGACCATGGGTGATAGCTCCATGCCTTAGCCTGAGTAAAGATAAAGGGCAAGAGATCCAGGATCAAGACCTGATGGGAGAAATATCCAAAAGGTCCTACATTCTTGGATTGCGTTGTCAGAGTGTGCAGACTAGGAAAAAGGCTATATATTAGGTGAGCTGAAATATCTTGAGCAAAATATTCCAGTGGTGGACTAAGTTTTTCCAAATTTCCAGTCTGCAAGCATCTATAGTCCATTTTCCGTCAGACAGAATTCTAGTAGAAGCAGCAGCAGAAGTAGGGATAGCGCCGCCATCCAAGGACAGCGTTGAGCATCACCAAAGCTCAAAATGGCAGCAGCAGGCGTAATCATTGCAGCCCAGCCCTCGGAGAGGCTGGAAGGATGTGCCAACATCACGTTTGGAAGATCCGTACCCGCCTCCTTTTTGACGAGAGGAACTTGTGGGAGGTGGTCAGCAGCGACGAGCGCTCTCTGTCTCGACATGCGAAAGGCATCACTGTAGTGCAAGGAAGACACTGCAAAAAGGTGCAATAGATGCAAGTTCATCTACAACTGGAGTAGCGATATATGAGGAGTGGAAGAAGAAGGAGAGGTAGGCCTACAGGGTCCTTGTTAACACCATCTTCAATCCGCATCTTCAATACGTGAGTGACAAGGCTACTGCAGAAAAGGAGTGGGACGCATTGTGCAAGAAGTATGAGAGCGAAGATCCTGTATTTCTCATGCCTTTGGAGGAGAAGATGATGGCGTTGAAAATGCAGGGTGGTGAAGGGATGGAGGCGTACTTCGACAGGACAAAGGAGCTGGCAAAGTAACTGAAAGCGGCAAGCAACCCTGTGAAAGAGACGCACTTCATCCTCCTCTTGCTGAGGGGACTCCCAGCGAGGTACGACACGGTTCGAGAGACGGAGTGCCAGCCGACTCTTAACATGGACTTCATCTGTACGCACCTGGTACACGTAGAACTGCGTCACAGTGCACTAAATCCCAATGACAATATGTTGGATTTTACATAACAGAATCTTTAGGAATCTTCAAACGAGGTACTCTGATAGTTCAACTCTCAGGTACTGTGCTGAATCCGCTAATGATGACTTCTCAGTTAGGAGTAATCACTTACACACACAGGCACTCTTGCCTTAACAATGTCACTAACTATGCGATTCAAGAGTATGAACTGAAGGAACAGTTACACGACTCATCTTACAAGCTTTCCAACAGTACCAAGTTTGTTCAAAATGGTTACACACAGACAAAGTAACAGAAAATACAAACCTGTGTTGACACAGTCCGGTCTCCTTGTGTCTTCATAGGATCTTTCGGACACCGCTCGATGATCCTCGATCATCGGCACACCAAGGTTGGTGGATGCCCAGCGCCCTCATTGCGATCCACGGATGAGATCGTCCGGATCTGCGGTAGCTTCTGTATGACCATCGATGTGGCTTGGATATTTGTGTCATGATGATCGACCGACTGGATCTCTCAATTCAGCGATGGCACCAATCAATCCAAACGCCCTCGCAGGATGCCTGACCACGGGATCCATCTTTAGAAAGAGGAATATCTTCAGTCTTTCCTTCGTCCTTGCTACGTCAACAGTCTCGGAGTCGAGTGGACCTCATGCTCGCACTCTCGCCTTCTCTGCCGGACCACACATCCAGTTGGTCCAAAACTTGCCAAAATATATGACTTCTACTAGAGGTATTCCGTCAGTTGTCCGGAGCTCCAATAAGATGAGTGAAGAGAATAGGGCTGCGGATGGATGGATCAGTGGGACGCCTAAAGAGGCCTACCCACAGCCACACCATACCCCGCCATAGAGGATAGACGGGAGGGTCGAGAGAGAGGTGACGATCTCACTCTCGGCCCTCTTGCTTTTCCTTTTTGTTGATGTTGTACCAAGCCTAGTAGATCATTGGATCAAGATGATCTGACGGTTGTCCTTTTTCCAACATTCCCCTCCTTGACGATCCAGCGCTGATGAAGGTGGAGCCGACAATTGGGAAAAGAAAAGAGTTCCTCCCTGCGATAAGGGAGCCGGGAGGATGGGGGCGACAGAAAAACTAGAGGGTGAGGCACAAGAATGCACGGTAAAAGAAATCCCCCCGGGCCAACCGAGCCTCACTAAGAGAGAAAAGAGGAAAGTCCGAAGCAGCAAGACGTAGGGTGTATAGTGAGCCAGTGAGAACTTTGTAGCCTAGGCAACGCCCCGACGGCTAAGAGATAGACCAGTCCCAACAGCACACCCTGCCCGGACTTGGAGGAATGGGTCCCCTCTCGCGCATCCGGCCCGCAGGGTGAGCTTGATAGTGGCAGCCCACCTATGGGGGTCTAAAAGAGAAGAAGAAATGGGCAGGATATAGCTGGATAGAAATTGTAGTTTGGAGCGGCGTGGCTCCATCGTTGAACAGACCAAGGAGAGAAGACGTTGACGTTATGCGAGGATTGTGGCACGAGAGGAAAGCAAAGCGTAAGGAGAGAAAGAGAACACCGACATGCAGAAGCAAAAGGAGGTGGGGAAAACGGTCGCACGCAACCCGTGTCCGTGCCAATGCCTCATGTTGGGGGCACGGAAACGGGAAGCGACAACGGTTCCACCGAGGAAAATCTCCGTCCGTCCCAACGCCTCATACGGGGGGGGATGGAAAGAGAGAGCCGGGAATGAGCAGCAACGGGGAAGAACCTAGAAGGAAGAAGACAGCGCCAAGAAGAGTCAAGACGCGGAGAGAAGACCCAGGCAAGTGCAAAGATGAGCGTGATTGTCAGCAGAAGAGCTTTGGTGAAGATGTCAACAGTCTGATCGACAGTGGGAAGGTAGTGGATGACGACTTCGCCCTTCCTAACAACGTCGCGAACGTAGTGGTGGTACTGCCGACAAACGTGCTTGGTGCGGTCATGGAGAACTGGATCCTGGGAAAAAGCGATAGCTCCTTCGTTGTCATAGTGGATGGGCGTAGGCTCGAGTTGATCAAATCCAAGCTCGCTCAAGAGCATACAAAGCCAAACCACCTCTCTTGTATATTCGCTCTCGGCAATGTATTTAGCTTCAGCAAGTCCAGCGTTGAGGAGAAAGACATACCCAGAGGTAGAGCGGCTGGTGGTGTGATCACCAGAGAGATCAGCATCACAGAAGCCCTGGAGAACATTGTTGCCATAGGAGTAGCGGATAGCAAGAGAAGCAGATCCACGGAGATGGCAAATGCTACGCTTCGCGGCCACAATGTGAGCAGCAGTGGGACGCTAACAGCCTTGACTGAGGAGACTAACAGTAAAGGAGAGGTCAGGTCTGGTAGCCACGGAAGCGTACATCAGGGTGCCCACCATGCGCAGGAAAGCTTGGGCATCTTCCAAGGAAGCCAAGGGTATGGCTGCTGTTTACTGATTTGGTAAGGTCATAATCCTTGGAGAGTGCGGTGGTTTGAGGAGTGGATGTACCAAGCCCAACGTTGTCAGCTACAAGTTGAGCATAAGTGGCCTGGGTTAGTGTTTCGTGACCGTGCAGTACGTCATGAGTGATTTGAATCCCAAGGTAGTATTTGAGAGGTCCCATGTCCGTCATCTCAAAACAGTGGAAAAGCTGCTGTTTGAGAGTATCGAGAATAGAGAGGGACGGTCCAAACAGAATAAGGTCGTCTACGTAGAGAATAATGCCGAGAAGGTTGGATCTTCCGCAGAAGTACACGGAGTGGTCAGAGTGCAGGCGTTGGAGACCTTGGACTAAGAAGAACTTGTGGATCTTCACGTTCCACGTTCGTGGAGCTTGCTTCAGTCCATACAGAGATTTTTTGAGCTTGCAGACATGATTGGGATGATCTGCTGATACGAAACCTTCTGGTTGAGTCATGTAGATGACTTCTTTGAGATCATTATTGAGGAAAGCACTTTTGACATCCATTTGATGGAGATGCCATTTACTGTTAGCAGCCAGAGAGAGGATCACCCTGATGGATGAGTACTTGGCCACCGATATAAAAGTGTCTTGGTAGTTTACTCCAAGAACTTGGATGAAGCCCCGTGCAACAAAGCGTGCGTTGTGGCGATGAGGTGTACCTGCACTGGTCAGCTTGGTCTTGAACACCCACTTACATGTGACAATGGGTATATTGGGTGGTCGGGGAACCAGATCCCATGTATGTTGTTTTTAAAGCTGAGAGAACTCCTCTTGAACTGCTTGACGTCATTGGTCTACATCTAGGCGGTGCAAAGCATCTTTGAAGCTGGAGGGATCCACCACTTATGTGAGTAGTACTGTGTGATCAAGGTCGTCGTCTGCGGAGAGCTCGGTTGTGGACAGAAAACCAAGCTGATTGAATGTCGGCGGTCTGGTGGGTCTGGCTAACCGCTGTAGTCCTGATTGTGACGGAGTGCTGGAGACGTCCTTCTGTGAGGTAACGGGATCATGGCGATGTTCTTCCGGAACCACAAGAGGGAGGACACCAGTGTCGTCATCAGGTGTTGGGTCGACAAAGAACTTTTGCAGAGGTGGTGGTGTTGTTTCAATATAGACGGTAGGTGTGACTACTAGAGGTGTTGCATCACGTACTCGGTTGAAGAAACTTTCGTCAAAGATGGGCTACCTGCTCCGAATCACACGTTTGGACTCAAGATCCCAGAGTCGATAGATGTCACGTGTCTCGTACCCAAGGAGGATACAGATTTTGGATCGCTCTTCTGGACGAATAGAGGCATGCGCTGTGCATCCGAAGATACGAATATGTCCCAGATAAGGCTTGTTTGCGGTTCATGCTTCATAGGGTATGGATATACCTACATGCATCTTAGTTCTGGGGAGACGATTTGTGATATAAGCTGCGTTGTGGAGAGTTTCAGCCCAGAACGCGGATGAGAGGTTGGCTATATGAAGCATAGTCCGGACTCTTTCGAGGAGGGTCTGATTCATCCTCTCTGCTTTGCCATTATGTTCTGGAGTGTATGGTACTGTAGTTTGGTGTTGAGTACCTCTTTCATCGTAGAAGGTTTTGAGGTTGCGGTTGACAAACTCTGTCCCGTTGTTAGTTTGTATCTTATTGACTGTTAGGCTCGTCTCGTTTTCAACCTGTCGAACCCAGGTTTTGATCTCTTCAAAAGCATCAGACTTGAAATGAAGAATATGGGTCCA
This sequence comes from Penium margaritaceum, assembly GCA_023375785.1. Taxonomy (NCBI): domain Eukaryota; kingdom Viridiplantae; phylum Streptophyta; class Zygnematophyceae; order Desmidiales; family Peniaceae; genus Penium; species Penium margaritaceum. The sequence goes on along the minus strand of SZWC01000774.1, from coordinate 3,655 downwards.
GACCATATGCATGTAGTCATCCAAGATGACGATAAAGTAGTGTTTGTTGGAGAGCGATCCTTCCTTGATGTAGCAGAGATCCATGTGTACGAGTTCCAGGAACTCGTGAGTCCCCTGTGACGGAAGTGAGTAAAAAGATGCTCTATGTTGCTTGCCGGTGATACAACCTTCACACATAGGTGCTTCTCGGTCTTGTAGCAGGCTGTCTGGTAGGTCGTAGGTGTTGGGAAAGGAGCCATCCGGCTCAATTTCAGGTCCACAGGAGCAAGTTCCAGGAAACTTCCAGATGCCTGCTCCGATCGTCAATCTGTCTTCACCATTGGAAAGATCAAGTTGCAAATTATCTACGGTCCAAGTTTCAGGCCGATCCAACGGTCGGATTGGGAGATATGAATTTTTGAAGTTTCAAGGGTCATGGACCGTCGATGTCTGGGTGGCCATGGGTGATGGCTCCATGCCTTAGCCTGAGAAAAGAAAAAGGCAAGAGGTCCAGGGTCAAGACCTGATGGGAGAAATATCCAAAAAGGTCCTTGGTCTTAGGATTGCCTTGTCAGAGTGTGCTGACTAGGATAAAGGTACCTCTCCTTACTTTTTAGGTGAGGTGAGATCCTTGTGTGCTAGCCATGGACACATGGCGATTCTCCATGGGTTTGTGGGTGATGTGACCACTAGGAGTGTGCCATGAGAGCATTCTCTAGCTCTCTAGGTCGTGTGTGACTGGTCAGCCTGATTGTTAGGCTGATTTCCTCCCTTGTGTGAGATTGTGGACTCTAGTGTGTGAGCCTTAGCCTCCATGGCTAAGTGGTGTGGCTTGTGAGAGGGCTGACTTGCCCAAGCTCTAGCTCTATATGTACTCCATCATTTTGAGTGATTTAACAACCATTCTTCAGCACAAGTGATTCCCTTTCAGTCCCACATGCTCGCTGCTCCAAGGCTCCCTCTCTCCTCCAGATCCAACATTTGGTATCAGAGCCAGATTCTGCCAGATTCAGCCAGCACAGGCCGTCACTTTGAGAGTGACGGGTTAGGGTCAAACCTTGACCAAATTTGACGATCGACCACAAGATCTTCAAGTTCGCAAGCCAAGCTTTCTAACGAGCCCAAGATCGCAAAGATCCAACGGTCAGATTGAGAGTTATGCTCAAAACGAGGTCGGCCAAGGCTACACTCTTCTCTATGAGTAGGACTGTCGCCTTGTGATGACCATAACTCTCTTGTTTCTTTGTCAAATTTAAAAAGTGGCACATGAAAATTGTAGTATTTTCCTAAGCTTTCCATTGGTGCAAAAATATTTGCATTCCATCGATTCGTTTGGGAGAAACGCCGTTTACAAGCTGGCTGGTCTGAGTTGGAGTAGGAGCAGAAGTATACCCTGTTTTCAAGAGGGCCCCTGTTGATGACCCTGTTTTATGGGTCGATCTGAAAGGTTTTGAGCTGAATTTTCTAGTGGTGGGCTCAGTTTTTCCAAATTCCCAGTCTGCTGGCATGTACAGTCCATTTTCTGTCAGACAGATTTCTGGCAGAAGCAGCAGCAGAAGCAGGGGTAGCGCCGCCACCCAAGGGCAGCGTTGAGCATCACCAAAGCTCAAAATGGCAGCAGCAGGCGTGGTAACAACAGCCCAGCCCTTGGAGAGGCTGGAAGGACGCGCCAACTTCACGTTTTGGAAGATCCGTACCCGCCTCTTTTTGGAGGAGAGGGGCTTGTGGGAGGTGGTGAGCGGCGACGAGCGCGCTCCGCCTCCACAGGCAAAAGGCATCACCGGAGCGCAGGTGGTGGCGGGGAAGACGCCGCAGAAAGGTGCAGCAGATGCAAGTTCATCTACAACTACAGCGGCGGCGTATGAGGAGTGGAAGAAGAAGGACAGGCAGGCCTACAGGTTGCTTGTCAACACCATCTCCAACCCGTATCTTCAGTACGTGAGTGACAAGGCTACTGCAAAGGAGGGGTGGGACACGTTGTGCAAGAAGTATGAGAGCAAGGATCCTGCATTCCTCATGCTTTTGGAGGAAAAGATGATGGCGCTGAAAATGCAGGGTGGTGAAGGGATGGAGGCGTACCTGGACAGGGCAAAGGAGCTGGCGAAGCAGCTGAGAGCGGCCGGCAACCCTGTGGAAGAGACGCGCTTCATCCTCCTCTTGCTGAGGGGACTCCCAACCAGCTACGACACGGTGCGAGAGACGCTGGAGTGCCAGCCAACTCTCGACCTCGACTTCATCTGCACACACCTGGTGCAGGTGGAACTGCGCCGCAATGCCGCAAAACGCAATGGCGGCAACAGCAGCAGTGAAGCAGCTTTCATGGCGATGGGCTCACGCAACCAGCAGCAGCAGTAGTCCGGGCAGCAGAGAGGCAAGAAGAAGGGCAAGTGCCATTATTGCCAGAAAGAGGGGCACTACAAGAAAGAGTGTTTCAAGTTTAAGAGGGACCAGAAGGAGCAGCAGCAGCAGCAGCAAAAGCAGCAATCTCCACAACAACAGCAGCAGCAGTCACAGCAACGTCAGCAGCACCAGCAGCAGCAGCAGCAGAACCAGACCGGCATGCGCCATTTTGGCAACATGAATGTGGCCAAGGAGGTGCGCGACCGTCTCTTCATGGCAAAGTCTGACATGTCGCAGATGGAGAAGGCGGATCTCGCATGGTACAAGGACTCAGGGTGTACCAAGAGCTTGACGCACCACAAGGAGTGGTTCACACAGCTGCTGTCCATCCCTCCCTGTCCTATTGCAATGGGTGATGATCGGGTGGTGTATGCTGCGGGGATTGGGATTGTGGAGATGTGGTTGGAGACCCCACGTGGTATTGAAGTGGGAGTATTCCATGGCGTGCTGTATGTACCTGATGCTGCATTCAACCTCCTCTCAGTCTCCTCTCTCACAAACACAGGACTGCGCGTCGTCTTCGATGATGACTATGGCTACATCCTCAACAAGGATACAGGAGAGGAGTTGGCCAGGTCGGTGAAGGAGGGCGACATGTACCGGCTACTGGGGGCGACCAAGATCCCGCGTGAGCAGAGTCTTGCAGCAGTGGTGCAGGCGACAGATGGCAAGATCTGGCATACGCGCTACGGCCACATCGGCATGCGCGCCTTGCAGCAGCTTCAAGCAAAACAGATGGTGCGTGACCTGCCTACCATCTCCAACTTTGAGCAGCAGTTGTGCATCGGCTGTTTGGAGGGGAAGCAGCACCGGGAGGCGTTCTCTGGAGCAGGAGAGCGTGCAAATGAGGTGCTGGAGCTGGTCCACACAGACTTGTGTGGGCCGATGCAGACCCAGAGCTTTGGAGGCTCTAGGTATTTCCTGACCTTCATTGATGATTTCAGCCGCTACACTGCTGTGTACTTCCTTCCTTCCAAGGACCAGTGCTTTGACAGGTTCAAGGAGTTCAAGGCCATGGTGGAGAACCAGACTGGCAAGAAGATCAAGGCGCTGCGCAGCGATCGCGGTGGAGAGTACCTGAGCAAGGAGTTTCAGGACTACCTCGCAGCAGCTGGCATCAAGGCGCAGCGTACCGCGCCGTACTCGCCACAGCAGAATGGTGTAGCAGAATGCGCCAACTGCACCATCGTTGAGTCGGCGCGCTCCATGCTGCACGCGGCGCGGCTGACCTACGACTTCTGGGCCGAAGCCGTGAGCACTGCGGTCTACATCAAGA